>AYEL01054983.1:0-117668 GCA_000484575.1 Olivierus martensii
TTTATATATAAATATATATTTATAATTATATATATATTTATATATATATATATGTGTGTGTGTTATATTCATGATATATTAATACGCAAACAAATATATTTTAGATAAGTTATCCATTCCAGGCATAGTACCTCGTTTATCGCCATCATCAAAATATCGGCCGATTCACACTTTGGTACAGTGGGTGATCGGTTAACGAACAATTTCTTGGAACGGATTATGTTCGTTAACCGATCACCCACCTTATAGTCCTTTCTTGATGAACTAACTGACTCGTCATCATATATTAATCTCATAATTTCTATAATGTTAAACTTCAAACTAATTTATTAAAAAATTAGTGACATTAATACTAGTCTATTATAATTTTGCGAGAGGAGAGATGGCGGTGAGTCAATTATGTTAACAAAATATCGCCAGCATCCAAATTCTACGATTAGCCATGGCATAAGACTATACAGTTTGAAGATCCTACTCGATATCCTTACAACATGGCGGCTGTTACATATATTAAAACGTTCATATTCCAAACTTTTGCATATGAATTGTGATATAATCATTGAATTTAGAAAGACCATTATAGTAAAGTATTTTGTTTTGCTGACTGTCAGAAGATGAAGAAAAATCATTTTTTAAAATTATATTAGTGTGGAAGTGGTCTGTTATAAGAAATATTTACCGACTACTAAAAATTCTAAATATTTACAATTTTTTAATTCTCCAAATTTAAATCTTTTTATAAAACATGCTTATAATAAACATCAAATATAATTTTTTTGATTGGTAAGTATAATAAAACGCTAATTATCTATTGTTTAAAATACTGTACTATAAAAAATACAACCATGATTGATTAAAATCTCTGCTAATTGATCTGTAATGGAACAGAAATCCAGTACTTATCACATTTTCCAGAGCATAGAGAAGATCTCCTACCTCCTAAAAATAATTTTTGTGTTAGTTATTCCAATGTGTATTATCTTTTGATAATCCACACTATATTTTATTAAAGAAAAATAGAGTCTGGATTATCCAGTCATCAGCTTGATAATCGTCACTTAAGATATTTTTTTTATTCATATGAATATACAGAATTTTTTTTGTTTTCCCGAAAACTGCAGATACTAAAGCAACAAAAAAGAAAACTTACTGCTGATAATTTTTTATTGATAACAAATTATTATTATATATTTAAATGCTAAAAATCTACATAAAGGTATCGGTATAAAAGAAAATTACTGGCAGATTCCTTTAGAACATTGCAAATCTCTTTCGCACGGACAGAAAAGAGTATAAGCTCCTTTGACTTCTAAGGTTTCACCATTGGGATAAGAGAGAATTCTATCTTTAGGCTGATTTCCACGAATACAATGATCGCCAATTGAGCCGTATTTTTCACAACGTGGGGTGCTATAGCGTTGCATACCTGAAATAAATTTCAATAAATATAATTTTCGGTGATATAGTATAGAAAAGAAAAATATCTTGAAATTTGATAGTTCTCTGTTATTGGTAAATTTCTTATAAAAATATTTATATTGATTCTTTGCTTTATTTTTTTTATGAAAGCCAATTCGACCCTCCCAGTTATTAAATCTACAAAAAAATTCTAGACAGCTAGTTCTATAATAATGGACTTATTATTACGTTATTAAAAATTATCATCATCAGACATTTAGTTAAATCGATTTTTTATATAGTAATAACAATTTTATTATTACAGAAACTAGCTTTATATTGATTAAGATATAGAAATTAATTTTACTTAACTTATATATAATATTTGAATTATTTACGCAATTGATTCTAAATTGAAAAGATTTTAAAATCAAAATGATTTGGTTGGAATTACTTGGACAAAAATTGGCGCTTTGGAATTAATTTCAAATGTTTTAGAATACGAGTATAAATTTATAGAATTCAATGAAACACGCTAACACTTCCGGAGCAAAAGAGTTAACAAGCATCGACATTGATTTATCTCTGGTTTGAAAGATTCAGGATGGTCAAAAAAAATTTTATCGTCAGAAAACATACCATATAATAAGATTTCTTCAGCTATTTGATACCTTAAATATAAACTTAGCTACATCGTTACTGTTACTACATCGTACTATTTTGAATAATTTACTGGTCATTTTCTAATGGATAGTATGTCTAATGATGTCAAGAAAATTAAGAAATATAAGTGGGATTCACGGCGGTGATTCAAAGCATATGCGCTTCAAATGAACAGCAAGAAGCTTCAGGAACTGAAATTAATAGAAACTTCTGGAACTCCTCTTTATCAATTGCATTTAAAATGCGGAATGATTATAATGCTGTTAAGAAATCACCAGGAAATTAATTTAGAGTCGTTACACAAGCAATCATTTCAGAAAATGATTGATACGAGACCAATCAGTGTGAGTGTAAAACTAATAAATATGCTTTAATTTCAAGAATAACTCTTTTAGGCAAGTGTTCATGATTTTCCATTTGAATGACAAATAAAATAGTTCCCAATGAAATCAGCATTTGAAAATCACAATGATAATTCAAGGCCAATCTTTGGATTCAATTGGAGTTTATTTTTTAAAAAAATATGTATTTTCTCATGGTCATATATATATATATAGCAGCATCATTAGCAAATGCTTCAAATAATTAGAAAGAGTAAATTATAAATTATAACGAAAATTCTACAGTTAATTTTTATAAAACATTTTCTTAAGATAAAATTTCGTTAATAATAAATTTTAAAATCATTAGGTAAAATTTCTTTAACTTATTACATTAAAATCATTCATTACCAACATATTCTATTGCTAGTGTAGCTGCAACAGTTTTACTAGTAAAATTAAAAATTATAAAAAATTTACATACCTATGCGGCAGCATTCATCTTCTCCGCAATCACTGGGAGATCTGCAGCATCTCACTTCCTTTGTATTAAAAATAAAGAGAAAAATTAATCGAAATTTATTATAAAATTTTATATTGCGATGATAAAAATTCTTACCTCGAACCAAGCAACCATTGCGAGGATCGAAAAACAGATTATTAATTTCATCTCTAAATCTTCCGATAACCCAATCTGTATACGTATAAAGTTTACATTAGTTTCAGATAAATTTTAAATATCCAAAAAGCATATGTTATTATGTTTAAGGGAATTTTGCAATTGCCGAGATGTGCAGTAAAATATTTTTAGATTCGTTTGACAAGCCCGGATTCCCGTGAATAAGAAAAGGATTGATCCAAGTTAAGCTATCGAAACTTTGATCGCGTGTCATTCGACCGATTCTGTAAATTCGTGGGAAAATCATGTCAAGAATTTATTATTGGGAACATGGATCTAAAAATTAAAAACAATGATTAACGAACCAAATAACTGAACCTATATAACATCTATAATAATAGTACAAGTGGGTGATCGGTTAACGAACAGTTTGGACTACGAACAAATCGGACAAAAAACGCTTTCGCGAAAGATTTTTATGTTCGGACAACGAACACATCACAGAACTGGGACCCGCGGATTGATGGAACGAGAGGCTTAGACCTTTCGCATTCGTGGACTTACGGATAAGGATGGAGAAGAGTGATTTTTTCCGATTAAAATGAAGACAACTTTAATAAATCTTTGGTTTGTTTTGAGGAGGTGGGAGAGATTTTTTACAATTTTTTTGGTCTTAGAATGGCACCCATACCAGGTTGAGGTCAACAGGCTTGGGGATTTCTAAAAAGATAATGCTATCAATCACTTCCGAAAAATCCTGAAGATAAGAGAAAAGCAATCGACATTGGACAGATTCTTTAACGCCCCACAAATTGAAAATAAACATGATAGATGAAAATGCAAGACTATCTATATATTATTGTTATTGCATATAAATAAACATAGTAAGAAATTATATAATTTTATTTATTTATTTTTTGGGTCGCCAGAATGAATTAATCAAATTCTCATAAAAATCTATCTGTAAATCGATGATCGGTTAACGAACAATTCGGGTAGCGAATATCGTCTTTGAACGGATTATGTTCGTTAACCGATCACTCACTATTTATCCTTACTCATTCTTAATAAGCAGAAACAAAAATAACTCGACCACTTGTTACACAATTTAATCCAAATTATATTATGTAATGTACTTTAATGATTATTTGCATATTATTTTACACATAAATTACTATTAATTATCAAAGTAGGCCCAGTACTATTTTGAATAATTCAAAATAGGACTGATGCATAATTCATAGAAGTTTATTAATCGAAATAACCAAAATTTATTTTTATTATTGAGATTATATAAGCAATAATTTACATATACAGGTACAATAACGAACTTTTCTGTGCTTGTTTGCATACGCTTCCATATGCGTCCAAACTTTCATATAATGATGGTGAAAATAGCGTTTGTTTTTTTCTCTTTTAATATTTTTCTGTTGCCAGCAATACGAACATCTTAATACAGAACTGTACGTTCAATAGATGGCAGAGATGTTATTTATACTCTCAATATATTAATCAAATTTTTGAAATTAGAGTTGTTTATAATGTGGGAAAATAAATTGCTATTTATAGATAATATATAAAACGTGTAATCAAGTTAGTTCATCTCAAATTTTGCCGAACAAAGAATTTGATACTTTGGATTATCTATCGATTAAGAGATTGTTTTATCGGCAGTTGAATTATTTTAAAAGATTTTCCTAGACGTGAATTCCAATTCGATCCTCTGGGTGGAAATCCGAAACGTTTCCCACGCAGCCAATCCAGCCAACAAATATGAAAATTTTTTTGACAATAGCTGACATCTGTTTTAAACCTATTTGCACTAAAATGTCGGAACGACTTTTAGTCCATGCCACAGATCGTCAACAATCTTGGAGGGTTCGGATTATTATTTATCCTTTGATTTTCCTTCGATTCAATGAGAAATAAATGATCAGAACTTCTCTTAATCCAAAAATATTCGTTATGAATCCGTATTACATAAACATTACACCTTTTTCCATTCCCTAAAAAGTAAAATATTTCGTTATAATTTTTCCCTTTTTATTAAATATCTTACGTTGATTTTGAAAAATATATTCTTCATATACTGTACTATCATTTTTATTCTACCACTAGTTGTTTTGTAAATTAATAAATTATGACAAATGAACATTATGAAGTACGAACTCTCAATAATCAAATCACAACTAGAAATTTTTACAATAAGTCAAAAACAATTTAAATAAGAATGTTTAATTATAATAGCATATAATCATCAAACAATATTAGGACTAATTTTGCATTTTTTTGATGTTTATAACAATTCCTGTAATTTTCATAATGTATCTATATTAATCAATCTATTTTAATGTTTTCAATTAATGTAATGCTTATTTGATATGCGAACGAATTCTTGTTAATATACTAACAGACCAATTCAGATCTTGTTCTCATGCCAAAATAATAGATCGGTTCTAGGTTTTCTACCGCCCGTGCAAAAATTTTTGGCCAACAAATATTTTGACGAAAATACTCCTAGAGATCTTGCTTTGTTGGTGCCTGATCTGGTGAAAGATTTCTTGGAACTTCGTTATTTTACTATATTTTGTATTTTACACCGTCTACAAAGTATCTAAAGAATAAAAACGTCACAGATCATTTAAAATTTAAACTTATTTCTTTATAGCTAAATTAACAAATTTTAGTGTTTATATAAACCAAACCAAACGGTGAGATTTGAAATTACTGTATAATTATTTGAAAGATCTGTTTAAAAATACCTATATTATTATTATTATTTTAAATTCAATACTTACCGTATTATATATAATATTCTTGTAGAACGATACTACCAAATCACTTACGATTAGTAGTAGTTATAAGAAACTTGATTGCAGACGTGGGATAAGTAAATGCAAGAAATATAGTTGATGACGTAAGAATTCCATAATCCAATAGCGGTAGGCAGTGAAAAAATATGGCACTGAACTACCAAAGTTGTTGCATTATTTAAGAATATTTTTCCATCAATCAGATCGGAAATATTAACTAGAATTTTTTGGGAGCATATGCATATATTTATATTTCTGTATACACTCAACACTACAGGGTGTATATCCAGTAACTGAGAAAATGATTGTATATATAGTACTGTATATCGTCATCACAGAGAATCGGATTAATCATATCATTGTTGGTAAGAAATCTTATCAAGTTTGATCTATTGTTTTCGAAAAAATGTTTAGTAGCGATTATTCTGTAAAGAATGCAATTGAAGACACGAAATTTTTAATTATGATTATAAATTATTCTTTATTTACTAAAAGTGTAATGAAGGGAATGAGTTTAGTATAATATGTAAATGAGATGTAAAAAATGTCCGCCTGCTTTGATAAGATGTTGTTGCTTCCTTCGTCATATGTTGTCATTTATTCTCCGATAACAATAAAAAAAGTGTTTAAAACACTTTTTTTATTGATAAAATTTGTGCGCACTTTTTTTAGTTATGCAGTTTTGGAAGCAGGAGTAGAAATTTAACATCGGAAATGATACATTTATGGTCAGGGCGAAGAAGAAAGTTGTCCTATTAATCCTATTTTCTATAACCTCAGGACTTTCTTCATAGTTCATAAAGAAGATAGAGTGAGAGAAAGACAAGAATCAAACTATAGAATCTTAACACATTTCGTTCTGAATTTCTTTTCGAGATTAATGGATTTTAATCTGGAATTATTATTAGGCAGATGGCCATAGAAAATAATTTTTCATTTGAAGATTCACGATTAATTCATTCTACTATCGAAAAATATTTCAGGAATATCTCACTCAGTTCATTGATTATTCTTCGCCTTTCCAAGTCGTTATTAATTACCAAAATAATCCAAGATGAAAAATAGTTTAAAAAACTGATGAAATTAGATTACCGAAACCTTTTTTCAGAAGATAAATTTGTGAGATTTTTTCAAGACGGAAGGATTAAATTCACTTAAATGTTAGAAATAACAATAGAGGCAAAGATAAACAATCGTTATCAAATAAATGCACAGCCTTCATTGAGAGAAGTAATGATCAAAAATTGGTCCATAATTTATAATTAATATAATATAAAATTATCTAAGGGAATTTTTGGCTAGTAGATCGATCTTTCATTTACCAAATACTATAAACAGTGTCAATCAACTGTTTTAATATTCTTAAAAATAAAGATCGATGATCCAAGAAAGATTTCAGATTCTTTCGAAAAAAAAATTAAGATTTGGATCAGATTCTGGCTTAAGTATATCGTTGGATGCAATAATAAATATGCGCCTACCACGCACAAAATATCCATGTAGGGGTATAAAAAGGGGGTCTTCAATAACAAATGTGAAAAAGAAAAATTCGAAAATTATAGGAATAATAGAGATAATAACGCCTACAGATTCTATTGAGTATTAGCATCTTATAGAATTGTCATGTTAATATACTGTCATTAATACATCAAAATTTATTGATGTCTCATCTGTCATTTATTTATATTATTCCAAAAGACTAATGTGCAGGTAGGACATTTCTACCGTAGTTTTTCTTCTCTTTTCAAATGGGAATTAATTCAACAAAAATATAATAGACTATCTTTAACCTTTTAGAGCGCCATTATTCGAATTGATGAAAAATCAAATGTTCACGAGAAAGAGTGATTTCAGTTCTACTAAATCAGTTTATTTAAAATATTTTATCGACCGAGAACACTTTACCCTTTTATCAAAACTCCTATAAATCATTTCCGGCATTATATAGAATCAACTTTCTACTGTTTACAAACAATACATAATACCCGGAAGTCTGCAACAAGACAGATAATTTATAGATTGGCATCCTTCCTAAAATTATCTCCAGACAAACTTTGTACCAATTTCCTGATTTTGTCAAAGTAAATATATTCCTTTTAATTCAAAATCTTTTCATGAAGTTTACTTCATTCTAAATATTGAGCCATTCAGTTTTCGTATATCTAAAAACTGTCTTGATAAAATCTTTAAAGATTTTAACGACATTAAATTATAATCAAAATAATTAGGCATGGAAAAAACTCATTAATTCAAGTACAGTATAAATACGATTTTATGCAAGGTCTCTGAACAATAAGTTCTCAACAAGCTGGCAAGATAATGACGATTCAAGTTCATTCACTTTTCAAGAAAACCGGTCTGATCTTCCTTTTGATAAGTGTTGTTTTAAAATCTTTATGCAATATACGACAGAATCATTAAATTTGTGAAAAAAGTATGCATTAGCTCAAAGAATTATATTTAAAACTTATGCTTATCGCCTACCTTAAGGCGGATTCAGTTTAAGTTGTGAAAGTGCTTATTTAGTTTGATTTCACTGAATTAATTTAAAACTGCAGGATATTATGTGAATATTGGAAAACGGTCCTACACAGCATTTAAATAAAAACCAATATGACGGTCATAATTAAAATATATTAAGAACTATCACAATATTTTAATATAAAGAAATTTGTATTAAATTAATCAATGTAACATTATTAACAGACCGATTCAAAATTCCATCTGGTTTCATATTATGAAACATTTCATTACTTTCATAAAACATAAGTAAAATAGTTTATTATTATTCGTCTCAAAATAATAGTAAAAAATTTATTTATTTATAATTCATTATCCAAATTTCATATCTTGCTCGACACTTCAATTTTATAAATAATAACATCTAAAGTTTCATCGTATAAACACTTTTCCCCGTTAAGATGAGAAAACTGCGGTGCATAAATTTCCAAATTATTATATATTTAATCGATTAAATAAGAAAAAAACGGCTTAACAACATGTGTTTTAGATGGCTGAGGTCAACCAAAAATAATAAACAACAAATGTACTCACCCGTCAAGAAAATATTTAGAAGTGCGACCTTTAGACAGGATTGTTGCCTTTTTACGTGATTCCATCCACTCCCTCACACGTGACTTCCACTTGATCCTTAAGTTAGGTAATAGGAGGTGTGGCAACAGGATGCTTTTCAAATTTCTTTCCTGTCACCATCCTTCCCTCTCCATGAGGCAAGTTCCCAAAACTCGTAATTTCAATATTTTTCCATAAAAATAATTTTCTAAAGTCACGAATTTCGTTGTTTTTTCCTTTTTTCAACAGACTTCCGAAAAAAAGTATTTCGTAAAAATTGCAAAAAATAAACGAATTATTTAAAATAATTATAAATTGCTAGCGCAGTAAATATTAACGAAAAAAACTGGTTCTTGTCATTCGATAGATAGAATATTGGGTGTAAAAGAATATTAATATCACAGTAGTAATAACGAATTAATTTATTTTAATGTATAATAAAATTTTTTTAAGTCATCAATAAATATGTAAGTAGATATGATTATATATATCCAGGTCAATGCTATATTATTATTAATTTTTTAAATAAAATTCATCATACTGTATCTATGCTTATATTGACTTTTAAAGTTACACCATATGCCCATAATTTATACAATAACCATGTATGCTATAAACAATATATTTCTTTTCAAGAAATAACATATACTGTACATGAATTTTTGTTGGAAAAGAGATGTTGATTATCACATACATACCCATAATTTATACAATAGTAGGAATGCTGATGATGATTTTTGTCAAAATGCATTCACCTATTATTGTAAATTTTGATAAAGCTTTTTAACATATAATTACTGCTGTGATATTGATATCCTTTCATCAATTAACATTCTAGCAACTTTAAATATTGAATGTGGCATAAACAGAAAACATTTTTTCCTTTATCTTTAAATTGTCCTAACATTTTACAACTTTTCCACAAGTTACCCATAAAAATTGGTAATTCTTCCTGATAAATATTAAAAACGGCAATAATTGTAATCAATAATAATTCAAATGACTGAACTGGTTCAATATCTTGAATTATATATCTAATTATTACAATAAATTCATGTGATAAATTTCTACATATAGCAAAGTCTACAAATAATGATGAAAAACTTTTTATTGAAAAAAAAAAAAAAAAAAAAAAAAAAAAAGTATTTAAAAAAAAAAAAAAAAAAAAAAAAAAAAAAAAAAAAAAAAAAAAAAAAAAACAAAAACAATTTAAAATATTTATACATCATATAATGTTTAACTTAATTAACCAAATTAAAAAATAATATATATATATATAAATATATACATCCATAAAAATAGCTTCTAGTCTAAATTATATACGCTGTATGTGTATATAAATGTGTGTGTGTACATTATACACACACATATATATATAAATACATAAACAATTTCAAAATAATTGTTCCACCATTGTATCTGGAAATAAATTACTTTCTTGGAGTGATTTATCACAATTATGGTTACTTCCAATAATAATAGTAATACTCTGCACAGATACAAATCTATTTACAGGTATACTTCTAAAAATGCTGATTAGGAAGATCTCAGATGGAAGTGTATAGTTATAAGAAATGATTCATAATTTTACATTGATAATTGCAATCTATTCAGTCAGAGAGTATCATTTAAGAATCATTTCTTCAGTGATTCGTTGTTTTTTGGGAATATATTTGGACCATGCCATATTTGCACACATAATGATTATAATTTTTCTACAATGAACCTTTCCTAAAATTTAGTGCATCTTAATATTTTCTACTCTCTAGTGTTTCATCTAAATTGAAGTTTTCCTCTAAAAACTAAATATTCTAAGAGATTATTATTTCCTGTGAATTTGTGTACAGTGGACCCTAGATATCTATGATTCATTGATTCCTTACAAGTGCAACAGATAAGGAAACAATGCAGATTTGATGTTATGATAATTCATTCCAAGAAAGTTTAATATTTGAGCACTGAATTCATTTTTCAGTTATATCAATACCAGTAAAGATATGTTTTAACAATAATTTTATCAATTTAAATATATAATGCAAATTTATTGCTTGTATCTTATTTCTTGCAAATTCACTGGCAATTTTAAGCTACTTAATTATCAATACTTACTTGAATTCAGACTACTGTGAACTACATTCTAAAGATTTTTCAAACCAATTTTTTATTGATTCTGTGTTTTATTTACTTTATTTTTGCAACAAATTTAGTGCCTCTTAATTCACAACTAAATGTATTCTAAACATAATTATAGACATTCTGCAATTATAGATTAATAAAATAAACAATCCATCAAAAATAGTAGGATTTTTTTTACTAATGTTTTACAGTTAAATTTGTTAAACCACTTTTTATTTTCAGAAAATTTAATTTGAAACTATCCACAATCACTGAAAAATTATCTTAATTTCCCCCATATTAAAATGAAATCTGTAAAAATATCTTAAATTTATAACTGGAAGTTTAAATTAATTTAATATTTAGCAAAATATTTTTTTCTGATTTTGAAACATTTAAATTGATAAACAGTAGATATTTCTATTTCTTGGATATAATTGTTTTTATTAATATTTCATGCTTTATTATTATTTCATGTTTATGCTAGATATTTATTAACTATTCATTTGCAAATCCATAATAATTTTTCATTATAACTCCAAAGTAGAAAATACAATTCACTCTTAGATACCGCTTATTTGAATACTGTGGGATACTGTGTTTGCTACAAAAATAAAGTAAGTAAGGCACAAAACTGGCAAGGAACTGATAGGCTGGTGTTGCTTAAGTTGTGTTATGACACAAGGGACAAGTAGCAACAAGACAATAGATAAAATAAAACCATTAACAAACATAGAATTGGTATTAAAAAGTGGACAATATGAGAAATGGGATTGAAACACTGATTGATATCAAAGGCCTACTGTACTTTTTTTTGTAAAATTTATTTACCAAAATATTAAAGTTCTGCAAACTTGATAAGTTTTGAACTGTATCTTTTCCACCGAATATACCTAATATCAAACTGAGGTACATGTATCTTGTACTATTATGTTGTTAACTATTTCATCTCTATTTGTATTAAACAGATTCTCAGGACTTGATCATTAAGTGCACAAATATGGTTTAAAAATAAACTTTTTCACTAATATAAATCTAAAAATAATTGGATAGCTCAATGGAAAAATAGTATGTTCTACTTTTAAAAATAAATTAACATTTTTCGAAAAAGCGAATAAAATACATAATTTTATGTATTTAATCCTAGGTTATTTCAAATGCATAAAAGTTTTTAATATAATTGATTATTGAATAAATACCAATCCAAAACTAATTTTATTGTTTTAACATATTGTTGGTACTTTGTTTTTCCAATCAGCCATTCAGTTGTATCAAAATTACTATAAACTTTCTATTAAATAAAATGGTCTATTCTAGAATGAATTTTATATGAATACAGAAAATATTTTTCTTGATGTAATTAAATAAATTTATTTTAACTGATTGGCATTTAAAGTTCACAATAAATTATACTATTTCATAGAAAACAAAAGCTTAATATTTTCTAATCAATCATATTCATCAAGTTTTCATATCCTTTATACTATAAAAACTGAACAAAACATATTCAATATATTAGTTCAAATTTTATTTATGAGATGATCTTAGCAGTTACTACAGTTTTTTTCAAGTTATAGTATTAATTATTTAATATTCTACCATAAAACAATTATATAAAAAATAATTCAATATATATTAATTACATTAAATCCAAATTAGATAGGATATTTAAGTGCAAGAGATTTTTATACTAATATTAATTTTAGAGATGATAATAGCTTTCATTTTAAAAACAATACTGCTTATAGTTCATTAAAACAAAAAATTCTGAAAAAACTGAAATTGCATTTGATTTGATTATTATCTAAATGAATATATGTGCAATTTTTTACCTAAAAAATCTTATCATAATATTTAATTATTAATAGTTAAATTATTGAAGAAATGAAAAACTTCAAAATTATATGAATTATTTTAAAATCAAAAACAAATTTCCTTTGTAATCAAACTAAATTTTAATACTTGTCATTTATAAAACTAAATTACATAAAAACTTATTATTCAAAAATATGATAAATAAAAAACAATTTCATTTTTTTCAATATGTTAAACAGTAATTTTTAAAGTTTAAAAAATATTTCTATCAAAATGACCAATTCTTAAGTAATTTCAACTAAAATCTGGAATATAACGACTAATTTAACCATTATGCTTATGATAATTCTTTAAAAACAATACAGGTAGTCCTTGAATTATGACAGATTTCCATCGACATAAGTGAGGACTTTTATAACTCTTGATTTGTTTGATTTATTTTTTAATACTTTCATAAATTAGGTTTCTATTTAACTTAAAATGGTTAAAAATGTATAAATTTACAAGAACAGTTTATAAATTATTTATTAGCACATAAATTAAATACATAAATACAAAATTAATAAAAATTTTTTAATTTAAGAAATTTTTTCATCAGTAGTATTATTTCTTTTATTGGACATGATAGGATTACAATGAGAAACAAAAAAATGAGAGAAACGAGCATTTCGACTGCTGATTAGCAACTAATGTGCCAAAGACTGTGATAAGTTAAGTGTGAATCAGACTAGCAGTGATTGTGTAATTTTGAAAGGCTTTGCTTGCCTTTGAACAATATGC
The DNA here is from genome assembly GCA_000484575.1 of Olivierus martensii. Taxonomy (NCBI): domain Eukaryota; kingdom Metazoa; phylum Arthropoda; class Arachnida; order Scorpiones; family Buthidae; genus Olivierus; species Olivierus martensii. The sequence continues at coordinate 13,596 of AYEL01054983.1, forward strand.
AATAGCCTAATGGCATGCTGCAATATGTATACAAAAGCAATGTGATATATATGTATGTTTATGCTTAGCAAAGTTGAATTAGAGAATTTTTAATAATAATTTTCAGCCATTGTTAAGTTGAGGACTACCTGTATATAGCATAAAAAAATTCTGGTTCATTTTACATATCTCATATGAATATCATTTTATTCAATTTATAATTTTAAAAATATTTCAAGATTTTTATTTCTAGTTACTGACTGCTTTATTAAGAGAATTTAATCATATACTAAAAAGGAATATTTTACTATTGAAAGATGGAGAAATTTATAGCAATTTTAAATTTTATGCAGCTTTAAAAATCATAATAGCATATTTAAATGATTTCAAATTACATTAAGTTTAATTTTAAAAATATGAATTCTTGATGAATATAATATTGATTTGAAAATGTTAAATCAAGAATTTAATGCAATATTTTTATTAAAATTTTTTAAAAACCATTTAATTACACAAATAAATTATACGTAATATCCTAAATTTTAATGTGCATATATGAATGTTGAAAATAATCCTTAATTCTCATTATAAAACCCGATTAAAAAAAATGCTAATGATAGTGCGTTCAGATTTGTGAAAAGTCACATTGATCCATTGTTACCCTGAAATGCTGATCATTAGTTCTTTGAAGAACTACAAAAATTATCCATCCATTGGAGAAAACTAAAAAATTTGAGTAAATGTGTTTATAATACAAGATGGAATATTGATTTATATTCTGTTTATAGCAATTCATGTTAACTTCCAGTTTTCATCAGTTCCAAGAGACATCCAACAGAACCAAAATAGCCCTAAAATTAAATTTATCATAAATAATTTTAATTTATTAAATGAAATAAAAATATAATTTCAATGACTTACTTCATGCTCTAGGAAAACAGCTTTCATAGTTCCCTTAGACCAAAATTCCATTGCATACGCTAATAATTTCATAGAAAGTTCATTGATATGAAGAAAATTACCAACAAAAACAACACGTTCAATACCCTATAATTTCAATAAGAATGCATCATATGAAATAGTTATCCAAAATAAATTCAGAATGCCAATATATGTAATACCTCATTCACTGCACACATCCTTGCTATAGAGCCAATATTATTTGTTAATGTAACTAATGTCGCTCTTGCTAAATCTTCCTTTGTAACAGCAGCTCTTTTTTCTTTGCTTGACATTTGACCAAAACTATTATAAAAATTTATATGTTAATATATGGTCTAAAGTTAAAATATAAGCTTTGTAAATGTTTTCAATCATAAATGATTACAAAATGCAGAAATAAATATGCAAGTAAAATATTTGATTAGGTAATGGTCAAATATCTATAACAAATTTTATCTGATACTAATGTCCTTATCAAAGTTCATAAAATAGCACTTAAAGCAGTATGTATGTATAAAACTTTATTATATATGGTATGTATGTATAAAACTATTATATGGTATAATAAAGTTTTATACATACATACTGTTTAAGTGCTATTTTATGAACTTTGATCTTGAAACAGTAAGATAAGCAGTTTATTTTAGCTTCGTTTACTGATGTCCTTATTCTTACAAGATCAAAAATTCATGAACACACAACAAACCTTATATACAAACCTAAATCATATACAGTAAGACCCCGCTTAATGCCGCTCCGTTTAATGCTGTTTCAATATAATGCGGTTTTTTCCAAATTCAATATTTTTTTATTCACTTTGGCATGGTTTTCAAACTGTTATAACATAAATCCAAAATTATACGAAGATGAGGAAGTTAGCGTTTTTGAAGATGAGGAGAAAAAAAAAACTTGCAACAGATTTTCTAAAAACAAGTTTAGTCAATATTAGAGAAATTATAATCAGTTTGTACAAAATGATCCAAATTTTGATAGAAGTTCAATGGTAAGATGAAATGTAATGGATACGATGTCTCGCTATCAATAATTGCTTGCTGAACGAGAGGAAAAGGCAAACATTAGATGACTTCTTAATGAAAAAACAAAAAGTATGAAATGAGGACGAACCTTCCTCATCACAAACAAATTATTTACTTGAATATTTTTGATTTTCATGAATGATATGAAACAACGAACCTTCCTCATCACAAACAAATTATTTACTTGAATATTTTTGATTTGTTAATGATTTACGAATACAAATCGACATTAGCAATTAAAAAATGCCTATAATTAATGCAATACAATAGTAATAATACATGTTATCATGAATAAAAATCAATATTAGCAATAAAAAATGTCTATAATTAATGTAATATAATAGTAATATCATATTACAAAATAAAATAAATAAAAAACTGATACATATATTTTTTTAATCCACTTTCCTGTTTCACCTATCTCATATTATTTACATGTTAAGATGGTCTCGTTTAACACTGCTTCATTTAGCATTTCATTTTTTTTGGAACATATCCTGTGTTAAACGGGGTATTACTGTAAGTAACAGACAGCAATTCACATTAATATAATTTTTAAGTCCAATTTATTGAAGTTTGTGAAAATGTTTGCCTAATCTCACTAAATGTTATAAAGGTAAATGTTTAAAGCTCTCAAAAAAAAAACTTTTTTATTTATCAAGATATCTGGAGAAAAATAAAATTAATAGGAATAAAGATATCTGTTTACAATATATGCTGAAAATAAGAGGAAGGGAATAATATTATATAAATAAAAAAAATACAGCATATTAACTAAAATGAAGTGACTTATTAGATCAGGATAAATCTGTACTGTTAAATACATAAAAAGTATCTAATAAGAATTGAATCCTATTTGTTTTATTATTAATTCCATGAATAATAAATTTCTCAGTATTTGAAATGTCATTAACTCTTTGGTTATAGTTATACTAATTGTTATCAATTGCATTATTAACTGTTAGCATGGCCATTACTTTTAAGGAATATTTGAATTATCAATTTTGAGCCAATAAATAATGAATGAGCTATATATATCATATTATGTAATATATTTTATTAATTGTATAAGTTTCTTATTTCAGAAATTTTAATAAAAATACTTAATTATAACTTCAGGATTTTATTTGTTACTAGACTTTTTCAATATTGAATTTTGAAAAAGTCTAGTAATGAGTCTAAGTCTGAATTTTTTCTATTTTTTTTAATTTGAAAAATATAGCATATGTGTATCTGCAAAAGTTTAACTTGACAAATGTCTGTATTTGATTAATCAAATAACATATTTTCAAGAAATAGTACAGGGGATTTGCAATAAACCAGGAATGCATGCTAATTAAGTACTGACAAAAATAAATGCAAAAATTTATGCATTTAATCAACTCAATTTGCAAAGTAATAATTATCAGCAACAATTATGGATGAAAGGTATAACTTCTCTGACTGAACTTAATGATGATTTGGAAACAAATTTATTTGAAAAACTTATGAGAAAAATCATTTGATTGTTAGGTATTCATAATGATTTTATAATTTTTCTCCATATTCAATAATGAAGATAATTCAAATATTCCTTAAAAGTAATGGCCATGCTAACAGTTAATAATGCAATTGATAACAATTAGTATAACTATAACCAAAGAGTTAATGACATTTCAAATACTGAGAAATTTATTATCCATGGAATTAATAAAAAACAAATAATTTCTGTACTAAACTTTAAATTAATCAAACAAGTAAAAAATACTTTTATTGAAATATTTACAGTCATCTAGATGATCTTTATTAGCATAAACTAAACTAATCAAGAATTAAATAGTTATATAGTCTATCAAAAATTAAAATAGTTTTAATTTTTGATAATCTATAACTGACTCAATGATTTATGTTAATGTATATCACATAAAGGCCAAAACCTTTTATATTTCTTTGGCTAGATTTGAAATTCAATAGTATTATAATAGAATATGGAATATAATGAGCATTCATTATAAATGGAAGAACTGTTACTTATCAAACTTATTTCTTACAGATATATTACTATAAATGAGAATACTATTTCTGACAGTCACCTCATTTTAAAAAATATTTCAATAAAATATTTTTAATCGTTTAGTATACAGATAGGAATCTTTTATTCCAGTCTATATCTCAGTCTGTTCTTTTGGTCTCATACATTATAAAGATGTGGATTTTAAAGCAAAATATGCATTATATACTTTTGCTTCTTATATGCTGAAGACTGATTAATTAATAGGATTTTAAAGCCTTATTCCAGAGGTTTTTATCCATTCTCAATCTTCAGAAGGACTATTCTCAGTTTTGTACTAGGAAGTTCTACCTAGTACAAAACTGAAATGGTGACTATGTCATGAGTATCCCTAGAAAAACAGCATGTACACAGTTATACAACAGCATATTGAAGAAAAATCCAAGGAGATAGCATTGATCATACACCAAGCTAGGAAACATAGTTACATTAAAAGCAAGTGTGAGGCATCATTTGAAATACAATAAGGGGAAGTAAAATGAAAGCTGTAGAACAGCTAATAAAGGAACAGTAATAGAAAGATAAGCCATAACAAACACATTTTTAAGAAGAAGACAATTGAGAAAGCCATGAACTACAAAATACGTGAAAACATGTTAGGTGGCCAGCTTTTGGCGGCTGAGATTGTGGCCACCAAGCAAAGGTTGGCCATCAGACACAATTAGCTAAAAATTTCTTCATTAAACATTAAAGTTTAAAATACAAAGTTTATGACAAGTTTCACATTAAAGAAATCACTAATTAATGTCTGTTTTCGGAATTTTTTCACTTTAGAATGCTCAGCTTGTAGAGGATCTAGAGCAGGGGGAACCTTTTTTTGTAGGGGGCCGTATAGAAAAATTTATGGTGGGCCACAGACCAAAACGAAATTTTCCCTTGATTCGGAGTTTAAACAAAGGATTTAAATTTAACAAAAAGGAAGTAAATGTGCTACCGATAACCAGAACAGGAACTTTTTTGTGCATGCTCAGAATACTGAACATTCCATATGGTAGTTTTGTTTTCTAAGTTTCAGTTCTAATTGATGATAGGCTTTTGTCAATATGATCATGTTTATTCAGTGATATTTTCAATCTTTGATTTAAAGATGCAGGAGTATTTAGATGCTAATTTTCATGGAAAAAAGATGTCTTATATAGTATTAAAAATTATGGTGTGTATTATTGACATAAAAAATCTTTATTTAATATTGAACCTCGATATCTCGAAAGCTCTATGTCAAATTTTTTTGTTCCCGTGAGATTCAAGATATCAAGGTTCTACTGTATTTTTTAGCTTGAACTTTGTGCAAAAGATATTTCTGTAATCAATTTTAATAAATTAAATAAAAATTATCATCTTTATATACATTCACTAATTAAAAACAAATATTTAGCAAATGAATAAATTCTGAAGTATAGCAGAAAATTCTTAAATATATACAAGCAATCCCTGACTTAATTAGATTCCTACTATGCAGGATTACTTGGTTCATTACTAAGTAATGAATCATTACTAAGTAATGATTTTAAAGCCTTATTCCAGAGGTTTTTATCCATTCTCAATCTTCAGAAGGACTATTCTCAGTTTTGTACTAGGAAGTTCTACCTAGTACAAAACTGAAATGGTGACTATGTCATGAGTATCCCTAGAAAAACAGCATGTACACAGTTATACAACAGCATATTGAAGAAAAATCCAAGGAGATAGCATTGATCATACACCAAGCTAGGAAACATAGTTACATTAAAAGCAAGTGTGAGGCATCATTTGAAATACAATAAGGGGAAGTAAAATGAAAGCTGTAGAACAGCTAATAAAGGAACAGTAATAGAAAGATAAGCCATAACAAACACATTTTTAAGAAGAAGACAATTGAGAAAGCCATGAACTACAAAATACGTGAAAACATGTTAGGTGGCCAGCTTTTGGCGGCTGAGATTGTGGCCACCAAGCAAAGGTTGGCCATCAGACACAATTAGCTAAAAATTTCTTCATTAAACATTAAAGTTTAAAATACAAAGTTTATGACAAGTTTCACATTAAAGAAATCACTAATTAATGTCTGTTTTCGGAATTTTTTCACTTTAGAATGCTCAGCTTGTAGAGGATCTAGAGCAGGGGGAACCTTTTTTTGTAGGGGGCCGTATAGAAAAATTTATGGTGGGCCACAGACCAAAACAAAAACAATTGATAATAATAGTATTTATTTAAAAAAGAGAAGGTAAAGACGCTATGTATATGTAAGTATACATAGCATATATAATGAAATAACGTGGCCCACGGGCTGGAGGTTTCCCACCCCTAATCTATAGCTTATCTGGCATTTCTGATCAAAACATGATTTGCTGGCCATCTAGTAGATGTTCACATAAGGGTTAAGTAATGAACCAGGCCCAAACCTGGATTTCTCCAAAAAACTGCAGGTGTGAGACTCAGAATTGAATCTGGATCATCCAAGATGGTAATCAACTGCTTTACCATACATGTTAGGTGACCAGTACAATAAGGGGAAGTAAAATGAATTACAATAAGGGGAAGTAAAATAACCTGGTTCATTACTAAGTAATGAACCAGGCCCAAACCTGGATTTCTCCAAAAAACTGGAGGTGTGAGACTCAGAATTGAATCTGGATCATCCAAGATGGTAATCAACTGCTTTACCATGTGACATATGTTTATTCTTTAATATAATTATTTTTTAGTGTTACATCATTCTGACACACTAATATTGTAAAATATACAGGGTGCGTCAGCTAAATCCGGACAAATTTCAAATTGAATTTCCCGCCATATCACATAAGGTGCCAAAATTAATTATTATTGGCCATGGCCATGGAACACAGATGGCCAATTTTCACAGTTTAAAAATCCCGCAATATGCTTGGGCAGATATTAAGGTGGCCATAGCTTGCGGGTTAACCACCAGCACAGGTTTTCTAGTATGATAGGCAGAACACCACATTCAACATAAAAGAAATGATAAGGATAGATCAGATAAAGAAAAAAATGAGTGGAGAGTATGTGATACTTTGTTGGACGAAGAATATGTTGACTATATACCAATAGGAGCCTAAAAGCCAGACTAGCAGAACATAAGAGAGATGTGGAAAAAAAGGACTGATTAGAATGGCCTTGTCCAGAAGAGCAACATCATGTAACATTAATATCAGGTGGAACCAGGCCAAAATAATTAAATGTGTTGATCATGTAAACCAAAGAAAACAGTGAATTGGTGTACATACATAACAAAACTAAGGAATAAGAACGAGGTCAATGTCACCAAACTGATAGGCTTGAGCACCACATGGAAATGATGTGCCATACGTAGCTAAATATTTTTAATAATCTATTCTGATGAACCGATCTTTTACCTATGAACTGTAGGCTTTTTAAAGCACAACTAATGTAAAACTGTTAACTAATTACCAATTATTAGATATTAACTATGTAAAACTTATATATTTTGTGCACATATATGCTTTTCTCAGCAATGTTTGCCTAGCAAAATGTTTGATGTTATTTAGCAACTAAACAATTTAATTTTTCATTCAAATTCATTTTTTGTATTTAAAAACATCTCTGATTGTTCTGATGTTTGGCTGAAGCTATCCACAAGCATTTTTGAACAAAGTTTTATAAAGTTCAATATTTCCTGTTTTAAGGATTATCAGTTTTTGCTTTTTTTGTTTGTTTTTAACTTTTAATATTTACTATCATTTTTATTTTAATCTTTAATTATGCTTCTGAATGCTTTTAAATTATTCTAAGCTTTGAATCTTATCATCTTGTTCTAAGAACGATAGCTTCCTTAAAACTGAAAACATTACCATTATTGTATTTGTTTTAACATTTTATTATCTACTACAGTGTAATCTTGTTATCTTAAACCTCTTTATCTTGAAACCCTCGATATGTCGAAAAAATTTTTTTCCCGTGCACTTTCACTATTAAACCAATATAATTTCAATAGTTATCTCAAAGTATTTTTTATCAAAACTCTTGTTATCTCGAATTAATCTATAATTTTTGTGCTAGAGAAATTAAAAATAGAAATTTTGAGTTAGTAGATTTAATTAGTATTTAAGATTTATTCTTGTGAATCGTTGTTTTGATATTTGATCACTGTTTACTATTTAACTGCTTAAAACTCCAATCAAACTCAATTAAATACTTAGCACACTCTGCAGTATGTGCTAAGTATTTAATTGAGTTTGATATTTGAGTTGGATTAAACAAATTTTGTTGATTAATTGATTGTTGTTTTATTATCATTCCAATAAAGCATTTATTAACACTTTGTAAGTGTTTTTGAGTCTAATAAATTTATATTTTTTTGTTATTTAACTTGTTTGAGAATTTATTCAAATTATTAGTATAAGTTTCTAATATCGTCTTGTTGTTTTCAATCTAACACCTATTCATTACTTCTAGTTGTAAGTTTCCGGTTTTGTTTTGCCGGTTAAACGTTAATTGTTGTTAGATTGTTTTGAACGTAATTATATTTAAGTTAGAGTCTAGAAAAAGACTTGAGCTCAGCCCGAACTCTGGACTGCAGAGTCGTTAGAACCATTAGGTTTAGTTATAATTAATAGTATTGATATTCGTTAAAATTTGCGATTTTGCAAAACTATAAATCATTCTTCAGAAAATTTATCAGTAACATGGAAATAGTATAAGAGAACTGTATAATGCCCGTCCTAACACTATAATATATATATATTCCAATATAAATGCAATATACATAAATAATACTAAATAATGTTATTTATGAAAATATTATTCTTGTAAAGATAACTAATTAAAAGTAAAAAATTAAGAACTATAACAATATAAAACTGAAGCAAAAATCAATTAAATAATCACAAAATAAGCACTTTTAGCAGTGAAGAATATTTTAATAAAGCTAAGCAAACTTTTTTGGCATGTAGCCATTTTCAGGTTATATATAGAATAGAATATCATAACAAAATTTTAAAAATTTAAACAAAATAAAATGGTACTAAGTTGCTATGGTTACAAATGAAAACGGCAAAATAAAATAAAAAAACAATAATAATAATAAAAATTACCATTACAATTAAATTGTATTGATGGAAGAAGCATAATAAAAGAATAAACTAGATTTTATTAGGAGTGGAGAGTAAGTTCATTTCTATGGTGTACATCCATGCTGAAGGAAAGTTTGAGTGGGCTTTTCATTTAAGGTGTTTTCAGTTTTATGTCATTATTTCTAGCACTTCAGAGTCAATTTTTAAATAATAACCAAATTATAGACATTTTTAAACAAAACTTCAAGGGAGATAGCCAAATAGAACCTAAACTGCCAAATTAATCTCTTGATAATTTACCAGAATTCTTAATAGTTGGAAATAATTTTATACTAATGTTAATGCCATCTCGTAATTAATAAATATACTAATGATTAAACAAACTGGCATCATCTGAATTAAATTAAAAATTCTAATTTAATCATTATCTGAAGAAAAAAAAATCTACCTTAGCCTGGAATCAAACTGGGGCTTTTTGGGTTACTGTCCTAACTTCCCTAACCGCTAGATCATTGAGGCCATCTGACAGACTGATTCTTCAGATGATGATATAACAAATTTAGAATTACTTTTATTCGTAGACATAGGATTCCATCAATAGAAGCATTTCTGACTCAGCTTTTCAGGCACATTCTCTCAATGGCAATAGCCAGGCAACACTTAGACTGGCAGAGCCATTTTAACATAGATATTTACAAACCAAACTTGAAATAAGATATCTAAACTGCCAAATTAATCTCTTGATAATTTAATGGAAATTTTAATAATTGGAAATAATTTTATACTAATGTTAGTGCTAGCTCATAATTATCTATTTCTGTTGGCAGAATTCTAAATCTATGAATAAAAACATATCTAAAATCATTATAATATCTGAAGAATCAATCTGTTAGATGTGTTGTGATCTAGCAATTAAGGCGCACAACCCAAAAGTCCCTGGTTCAAGGCAATTTTTCTTCTGCTAAATTAATTAAAAATTCCAAAAATTTGTAATTATTAATTCATAGATGGTGCCACTTTAATCATTAGTATAAAAATATTTGCAATTATTAAAATTTGTGTTAAATTATTAAGCTGTATTATCTTTAATTTGATTTTGTCGGTTTTTATATTTAACAGAAAAATCCTTGAATTTATAATAAAACTATGTACATCTAGATCACAAGGAATTTTGATTAAATTAATCCAATTAATGTCAACATCTGGATAATCTAGAAAATAATGAATTATCTATATAGTAAAATAATTTATCATACAGTAGGCCTTCATACAACTTTCATCAAACTTTGAGAATCTGGTCTGTTTGATCATTCACAAAATATCATATTTATTTATTTATTAACTTTTAGACACTAATATTCATTTTAAAATTATTTTCAATTCATTATCCATCATTGTGTTTTGTATGAATGGTCATATTGAACAGTGGCAAAATATGACATTTAATTAACTGTTATGACTTATTTGAACTATATTTACTCTCGTTGTAAATTAATAATATAAATTTGGTTTTATCTACAATTAATAACATACAAAACTAGTTTTACTGAATTCTTTTAATTTTAAACTGGAATTACTTAAAAGTTTTAGGCATAATTTGCTTTCTATAAAACCATGTTATGCCTATAATATTTGAACTTCAAATTGAAATACTTTCATTTACTGCTAACAAATTTTTTATTTTTAGCATTCCGTAATTATAAATTTAATGTCTTTGCTGCTTGCTTAAGAAATCTCCTCATTCATTTGTTTCTGAGAACTATTTTAAGTTAGGAATGACAATTTCATTGACTTAAGTTGGAGTTTCCATTCCTGATAGCTCTGTCAAAAACTATAATGCTATTTGATATTCTAAAAATATTAAAGTTACTATTGAAATGGAGGAAATATTTATTTTCTATTAAGGATCTGTTGTATTGAAATAGAAAAGTAATTTTTTACCATATACATTAATATGTAAAAATTTAGAATTTTTTATTAGATTGTATTTTTTAGAAAAATATTGCATACAATATTTATGTTGAAGTGCTAAATAAAGCTGAAAAAATAATGCTGTCAATTGTATGAAAAATGCATATTTTAACATATACAGTGGTACCTTGGTTAACAACAGCCTCGGATAACGACTGCTTTGGTTAACGATGAGTGTTTGAAAGAAAAAAATGTCTTTGTTAACGACACATGCTTTGGTTAACGACTCCTGATTATGTGAACTTCCGAAAAGTAGAGCTCTGTAAAACAGCTTGTCATCGCATCAGGTAATTAATTAGCTCAATCATTATTTTTTTAACAATCAATTCAAATCCGACAATATCATCATTAAAATTAATAAAATTATAACCATATAAAAATGTATTTAACTAAATGATAATTAACATATAATAATGAAAACAAATTATTTAATTAATTAAAAATAGACGTTTCTTCACTAGTTTTTAGTTTCTTTTAATTAAAAATTATTTCTGGACAATTATTATTTTAAATTCTGCGAACAAAGTCTGATTCTATTGTTTGTTTGTGTTATGTATTACTTGACACCTGAAAGTAGGTCTGTTCGATATTTTATAGTTCATATAGACAATAAATCGATGCGTGTCACTTTTCAGTTGCCATCAAAAGGCAAAATCAAATCTTATCTATATAATAATCATTGAATCTATAAGCTGCTAATCAGTGTTTATGGGTTCATTTGTCAAAAATCTCCGAAGTGAGCCCAATTGTCCTTCTGGTGAGATTGATAATTGAAAACTATTTCCACGAACAATTCATTTTATTAATGTTAATTTTTTTGTAGCAAATATAATAAATAAATGATATTTTCCATATTTTTAGGACATTTTAAATGAATTTTATGGTACGTGGATGACGTATTCATAATATCAGACAAAAGTACTTTCACACCAAACATGTTGTCTGCCTTTGATGACCAATCCCTAGGTTTACATCTTAAAATAGAACAACAATCTGAGCATAAAATACATTTCCTTGATGTAAACATTGTAATAAAAAACAGAACATTTTATACATCAGTCTACAGAAAAGATACATATGCTCCCATCTTTATACCCAGATGGTCGCCTGATCAATATATCTATAAAACAATGGCATTCAGGTTTTTATTAAAATGTATACAAACATACTGCAATCCATCCTCAAGCTATCAATAAAGAATATGCCACCCTATTACAACATGCTATAACACATGGATACACACCCCGTTTTATATGGATATTATGGGACTCCATACAGAGAATTACTACACAACCAAATGATGCATTATTATCCCATACACACGAACAACCCCAGACATATCTAACATCAGTTTCATATATAATCCCAATGAAACCACCTAAAAAAGCACTTGAGAGAAAAAACCTCACACTATCATAAAACCTCACACTATCTCAAATACCACATACCACAGAACATCAAACCCCCAACCCAACCACAAAACGCTCTGGGGTATACATTATACCATTATTCAATAACACCCTCCAACAACACGAAATATATATAGGTAGTACGATAAGAGCTTTAGATATTAGGCTTAAAAAACATCAAAGCGACATACAGGCGGCCAGATTAACAATTGCATTAGCAAAGAGGGTCTACGAATACGACTTAAACATCTTTTGGAATCGAGCCAAAATCGTAAAACCAGTCAATAACATAGCAGAAATCAGTTCAACTTTTTGAAATTTGCCAAGCCCTGGATAGGTTTCCCCGTTGGGTTTCCAACATCTGTGAAGGAGTAAGTTGAACTGAAGAGCGATCGGTCAAGCTTGCATCTAATCATTACAGTATGTATTATGCTAGATATTTTATATCTTTCCATAACAAGAATAACCCTAGGTCAGCCCGTCGATCCATATCCAACTGATTTATCTATTGTATGGTGGAACAGCCAAAGATAAGGCCTATATTGGATAGGCCGGATTGGCTGCATGGAAACGTTCTGGTTTTCCTCTCTAGAGGACCTTGTTCAATTGTCGGGTTCAATACTTTAAAAATATTATTCATAGAATCGAGGCTTGGTTAGGTTATGTGAATTAAGCATCCATATCACACTTGGGATATTCTATACCTGGCGGCGGCCACTTTTAGAGGCCACCGCAGGCTGGCTAACACCCATGATAAGATAAACGAGAAAATTTAAGAATGGGCTTCAACAGGCCGAGTACGGACCCCTCATAAAAAACTGGAGGTGTGGGGCCCGGATTTGAAACCAGCAAGATGAAAAGGCAACGAGAAAATTTAAGAATGGGCTTCAACAGGCCGAGTACAGACCCCTCATAAAAAACTGGAGGTGTGGGGCCCGGATTTGAAACCAGCAAGATGAAAAGAGAATGCTTTATCACGCGGCAATCCATCCCAACTTAGCTTATCGATTCACGATCGACAAACTAAGAAGTTTTTTTGGACTTGGTTTGTCGATCGTGGCTTGACAGATCAAGTCCAAAAAGAATCCAAATCCCAAGGTGCGTAATGTGCTGAGAGGATGCATGCCCGAATGACAGATGCTAAATGATACCAGTCCAAAAGATAGTTGACTTCGGACTGTAGGGGACTTTGCCCTCAGACTGGGATTTGAACCTGGATCCTCCAGGGTGGTAAGCCAAAGCCTTGTCACGCGGTCATCCAGCCGCAAAAGGCACCAGAGCCCAGTCTATTCACGACGTCGGGTGATATCTCCATGGTGGCCTTGGCAATCTTCGCTTCCCCTAGGGAGATGCCAAACTTCGTAGAGTTAGCTCGAGCAATATTCGGCCATGACAAGTCACCAGAGTTAGGTTAGGTTAATTTGGTTAAGCCGCCATATCGCACGAGGGATATTTTGTATTTGGTGGTGGGCACTTATAGAGCCCATCACAGGCAGGCCAATACCCATGATGAGGTCAATCGGATAGTTGAAGGATGGATTCAACTATCCGGAGCCAAGCCTGGACCCCTCCTGAAAAACTGGAGGTGTAAGACCCGGATTTGAACCCGGATCCTCCAGGATGGTAAGCCAAAGCCTTATCATGCTGTCATCCAGCCGCAAAAGGCACCAGAGTCCAGTCTATTCACGGGCGTCAGGCGATATCTCTATGGTGGCCTTGGCAATCTTCGAGTTGCACGGTGGCTACATCGGGATGCGAAACAGGGGAGATTTCTTGCTTTTTAAGACTGGGAAAGGTATGTGCCTTGAATGTTCTTCCTCTGCAGTTATGCGATTAGTTAAGGATCAAAGTAAGTAAAGGTCTCAGACCTTGTCCAGCCGGATTGGCCGCGTCGAAAAGCTTCGGGTTTCCACGCGGCTCCGCTGAACAAGTGGAAAAGCTTCGGTTTTCCATTCTGGAGAAGCGAAGTTCGAGTCTCAGGTCCTATCCCTTGAAAATGTTTATCATGAGCTCCGAGTCAGACTCTTCGATCTCCGTCCTCCATAATGCGGCTGACCCCTCTGCAGGGGCGGGCAGCGTGTGAAAGACTTGTTTCGCTCCATCATTTAGTATTCTTCTAGAATGGAAAGTGGCGTCATCTGTTGACAAAAAACCCGGTCCGAGCCTTTTAGCCGACTGCTAGCATTTATACGTTGTGGTAGAACCTCATCAAAGCTAGTGTCTGTAATGGGAGAATTCACTTTAGCTCATTTGCTTTCCCTCTTTCGTTTTCGATTCCTCGGAAACGGAGACGGTAGTAGCTGTTACGTGGTATTTCTTGGCCAAGCACAGTTGCTACGACGACACAATGTACGGAGACTGGATGTAGGGAACAGATCCCCAGGCTTGTTGCACTTGAATGAGTTCGCTGCATTCGGTATTCATTCTTATGGATCTAAACATAATAGGCATGTTCATATGCCAGGGCCTGCGGAAGTGGGTGTGCAGGTTGTGCACCGCACAAAGGCGCTAAACTATAGAGGGTGCCAAAAATGATTGGAAAAATTAACTAATATTAATTACTTTAAAAATTATTATTATTTTTAAAGTAATTAAAAATAATTTATAACAACTTGATTAAAGAAACAAATTGTTTATTTATATTGATTTGATAATAATTGATTCATTTCCAAATATAGCTCTTTCATTAAGAATTTATTTGTCACTGCCTGTTACAGTTGCTTCTGCAGAAAGAATTTTTTCTAAATTAAAAATCATAAATTATTTACGATCATCAATGAGCCAAGAACGGTTGTCGAATTTATCATTAATTGCAATAGAAAACGAAGAATTAGATAAATTAGACAAGTAATATCATGAAAGATTTGCCAGTGCAAAAGCTAGAAAAGTATCATTATAAACAACATTTTGGAAATTATTACATTTTTTCTTGTAATATTTTATCTTTTTAATAAATAAGTGCTGTGAATGTTTTCATTTATTCATCCTTTCGTTAAGTTTTCAGGATATATCATTGAATCAAAAATAATGTTTTGCTGCCTTGGTAGTTATATAAGATGTATCTTTCCACCCGTACCACCCTTTTTCCTCTGAAACGTGATGAGATAGAAAGTTGGAAGAAAAATTTTGATCACCAAAGTATATCCGGAGAATCGAATGGTCACGATAAAGATTTTGTGGGACCATTAGAAGTAGAGGCACAAGAGGTCAACTTTGAAATCTCCAATGAAAATGTACACCGATTTAGGCATAATTGGATAGAACTGCAAAAATCAAACAACTTTTGTTTCAAAAGGTTTTAACACAGATTACTAACACAGATGGGACACTTCCTATACTTTCAATGGTAACTTTTCAGAATGACGCAGTCATATAAAGAACCAATCATATTACTTGTTTAGAACGTAACATAGATGGTGCTATAAATAACCAATCACATTGCTTAGAATCGTAACTTAGATGGTGCTACTAACGGTTAAACGTCACCA
The DNA here is from genome assembly GCA_000484575.1 of Olivierus martensii. NCBI lineage: Eukaryota > Metazoa > Arthropoda > Arachnida > Scorpiones > Buthidae > Olivierus > Olivierus martensii. The sequence continues at coordinate 29,502 of AYEL01054983.1, forward strand.
TCAACAAGCCAATAAAAGTAGTCAAGATATGACATCACAAAAATGGCTGTACTTCCTGTATAATCGTTATTATGACTACTACTTTCTCGATTTATTTCCGATTTTAAGAAGTTAATGTATTTTAAAAAACAAAACGTTGATTTTTAATCATATTTCAGACTTTATACATTCAAAATGTTTATAATACAATTTGCTAGCAATTTCTTTCCGAATTGTTAAACATTAATGAAACCTGTAATTATATTCTATTTAAAGCTTCAGAAAACAAATTATAATATATTAATATAATTTTATTGAAAAATTATATTTGTACAAACTCAAGTTATATATCAAAAAATATATGGAAATTATTACATTTTTTCTTGTAATATTTTATCTTTTTAATAAATAAGTGCTGTGAATGTTTTCATTTATTCATCCTTTCGTTAAGTTTTCAGGATATATCATTGAATCAAAAATAATGTGTTCATTTACTAAACCTAAGCGGATGAGTTCTCTCTTACAACAGGAAATACGTTGTATAATATTATAAATTCCAATCTTCTTTTTCTTTTTCCTGTTTATATGGAGGGTATGGCCCATAAATTCCAATCTACAATAAACACCTTTTATAATAAGTAACGCTAACTTCAATACATGTGCTATGATCAAGCATCTTAAAGAAAAACAAGATGGTTACTAGAAACCAAAGTTGCTTATCGGAAACAAATTACTACGTAATATTATTATTCAATATAGTTCTATATTTAAATAATAAACTATCCTTTATTATTATGGCTTTGGAAATATTAGATAACGGAGTAAAATAGAACGGATGTTAATGGCGTCACCAATAACAAAGTCTGAGTGTTCTCACTGTTTGCAAAGAGTTATAGAAACTTTTAGTACGCTAAAATGTTCTTTGTGTTCTTTCTTATTTCACTATGATTGGGCAGGTTATAATAGGAAAAATTTTGGAAAATTGAGTAAGAAGGCTAAGCAAGAATGGAAATGTTCCAGCTGCCGTTCAAAAAAGGTTAACTCTGACTGTCAGATAACTGTTCAATTGTCTAATGTTGTTTCTACTAATTTATCGAGGTCTCAGACGTCTAATAAGTTATTAGGCATGAACAATTTGTCATCTGTTGATGTTAGTCCGGTCGTATCTTCATACACTCCAGAAGCACTTTCTGGTGATCTTTGTATTCATTTACAACGTATTTTTGAAGAATTGTCTTTATTAAGAACTGAAATAGCAGATGTTCGTCAAGCTAATATTGATTTATTCAAATCATTTAACATATCTTCATGATAGACTGGAAGGTTTAGATAAAAATTTCGAAAGTATTTCTGTTGACTTTAAGACAATAAAGCAGGAATTAACCAATTAAAGTCTGAACTCCATGTACAGCAGATAATTAATCACAAACTTGAGCAAAGAATGAGTAATAATTATATTGAATTATATGGCACACCTAGATTACTGAATGAAGATATATTGAATACATCAATAAAGGTGCTGAGTTACATCGATGAAGATTTTAGAAGTGAATTTATAACGGGTGTTACAAGAAATAAAAATAATAACCGAAATAACGGTCATTCTCCAATAGTAATAAAGTTAACATCTGCAACTATTAAACAGAAATTGCTGAATAAAATACGTTTAAATAAAACTATTTTATTTACTGATCAGTGCAATATTGTGAATGAAAAACATAGAATATATATAAATGAATATCTAACTCCTTATTATAAATCGTTATTTTATAAACTGCGCCAATTAAAAAAAGAAAATAAAATATGTTTGGGTTAAAAATGGAGAATTGCTAATACGTAAAAATGACAATGGTGCTGTATTTAGAGTTAACTCAATGCAAGATATAGATAAGTTTGTTTGATGGAAAAGGTTATTGACGGATTGTATTTACATCATTGTATTAATTATAACGTTGCATGTTCCGGTATTCCTATATACTACTGTAACGTTCAGTCAATTAATAAATTTCGAGAAGTACTTTACGATATACAAGAATCACAGTTATCATATGATGTTATAGCTATGACTGAAATTTGGACGTATATTGACATGCCGCCGCCTGACATACAGTAAAGCTAGGTACTCACATGCGGAAAACGTCGACGAAAGCGACAACACAAATTGCCGTTCCGCTGTTTTTCCGCCTTCGTTTTAAAGCGTGTACCTACCAAGGAGGTTAGAGGAGACCTCGTACTGCGGTAAACACTATTGTTAGCGTGAAGCAGGACCTCCTAACCTCCTTGGTACCTACAGTATATGCGAAAAAGTTCGTCGACGGAACTCTACTGGCCGCCTTCTATCGATGGTAGGCCGAAATAAGAATATAAATACAGAACATGGCGCCGGAAAATGTTGCAGCTTTATATCATTTGAATTTTTTAAGTTTATTGATTATGATAATGAAAAAAGTATACCAAAGAAACGACGATTCTGAATTCGCGATATATTTCGAAAGCGTTCTCGATTTGGTTTGGCAAATAGCTTACTTCCAGAATCAGTTTCCAAGTCTGAATAAAATACAGTATATTAAAACTGAACTAGCAAAAATAAAAGATCAGTTTAACACAAGTCTAATCTGTGTGTGGACGTAGTCCACAGGACGGCAGTCGACTTTTACAGTTTTTTTCCGGGAGGTCGCCCTTGTACATGTCTCAAACATATAAACGTGTATAGGTGGTCCCGGCAAAACTGTAGAAGTAAGTTTGTTCTCCGACACCCTTCTCGGTGCTCACTGGGTGCGCGGCCTCGAAGGACAAGTCTCATGACTGTTTGTTTGTTTTCTTTTCAGGTCGACGAGACTTTTGCGAGAAGACGGAAGTATCACCGAAGCCGTATCACTACGTCTACATCTCACCATCTTCGGCATATATTGCCGCGAAACGCCGGTGGGACTGTACTGGCACTTGAGTACCTTGTTTCCTGCACAATTCGCCCGTGCGCTACCCGGCCGGCGCGTCTCGAAAGGATCGCCGGTTGGGCGGATGCTCGCGGTGGATCTCCCGGAACTCCTGCGCTCTTCTGCTGACTTTGTCTCGCTAATTCCCTCTTTTTTGCAGGTACCGAACAAGTCCAGAGCCGTTCTGTGGGCGCATATGTACACCTACATCGAGACCGGAAGCACAATCGTATCCGACAGCGCTCCACAGTACACAGGGTGCCACCAGCTTGGGTTTGCCGAACACAAGACTTTGAACCACAGTGTTCGGGGACCCGGTAGGTATGTATCTGTCGCTGACGCCCGTTCGTGGCCGTCCCCGGCCACGCAGGCGTGCACGGAGATTTTCATACTTTCCTCCGTTTTACCTTTTCCAGGTTTGTCTTGAGAACGGACCCTGCGGGCCATTCATAGACCATCGAAACCAGGCACCGCCACTTAAAGGTACGCCACGTATCTGTCCCGAGCGACAGGCTCGGCGCGGTTGGCTGGCTATTAGCTAGAATTGGATTTAAAGGGTTCTTTTCTGTCGCACTTTCAGGACACCATCAAGGCGGCCAAGGACGGCAGCACGCTCGGTCAATATATCGCCGAATTCACCTACCGGGAGCGGATCTGACCGGTCCGAGCAGAAACTCCGTCACTTCCTGGAAGACGCCACTGCAATCTATCCTGGGCCAGTTCGAAGAGGCCCCTGGAGCTGCAGACTATCGGGGTCCAAGACCCGTCCCCGGCAGATGGACCATATTTGACAGTAACGCACCAGCGCGACACCCGCCCAGAACGCATATGTCAATCATTTCTAATTATGCGACATCTCCCGCCGCCTCCTGTAAAAATGGCTGGCATCATCCGCGTTGAGAAAGAATCCACTCAATATTGTCGAAGCATGATGCGTAGACAAATAAAAGCAAAAAAGTCTGATTTTAAATCAATGTAGATTGCGTTAATTGATTTGCAAGCACAATAATTTTACAAATTATTGCTTATTTCGAGGATGGAAATCCCAACCTTAATCGCGCTAACATCTTGTTATATAAAATCAACGTTTCCTTTTTTTATCTGTTTACTTTTATTTATATACAAACTCAAAGCGTACATTTGCACAGTAGAGTCTCCATTATAAAAGACGCGACACCCAGGTCGATCCCCGCTTCCTCTTTCCAGTGACCCTTCCGTAAGTTGGAAGAGATAATTCGCTCCATAACTCACTACTGTTTTTGAAAGTAAAATGAAGTCATCTGTTGACAAAAACAAAGGACAGAGTTGTCGGCTGGTTGTCTAGGTGGAAGCGTGCTATACTTTACACCTGGACTTGATTCAATTCCTGTACCCACACCTTCAGTTTTTCAGGAATAATCTTGTCTCTGCTCGTTGAACTTCATACTCCAATTGATAGTTGACCCCAGCAGGAGAAAAGCTTCCCGTTGTGACCATTGAAATGGTCCCTTCGAATTGTATTCATCTGCCGACCGGATTGGCTGTACAGATACGCTTCGGCTGTCCGCTCTGGAGAAACAGGTTGGAGTCTCGGTCCCTTGAAAATATTTATCATGGGATCCGGATTCGGCCCGTCAATCCCCTCCTTCACAATTTGGGTAACCCTGAGCAGAGGTGGACAGTCTGTGGAAGGGCTTTTTTCTTCACGCCACTTAGCGGAAAGGAAAGTGGCGCCATCTGTTAACAAAAACAGAATAGTATAATCACACAGAATCGAACGGATAGAGTTTAAAGATGTCTTTTCAGCATTTTATATAAAAAATTTCCTAATGCAAATAACCTATTTCAAAACGATTTTCAATACAGAACAGAAAACAGAAATATTTAACAGAATATTTGAGAGAAATATTTTTATTTTCAATAACAAATGACATTATCTAAAAGTTAATCACTTAATATAAAAAATATAAAACTGCTTTATATTATCATTATTGAAATGGAAGGACAAATATTTTATTTAAAATATTAGTTAAGTGTTTTTTCTGTTTTAATATATAAATATTTATTTTAACGTATAATATGTGAAGGCATTAAATAAATGAATAAATTCATTATATTTAGAAATCTTATTTATTTAATTTAACGTAGCATTACATCAATAATTTTAAATTCAAAGATTTCAAGATCAAAATAATGGGAGTTCGAATTAAAGGATTTCAAAATTACAAATCTTTTCAAAGGCGTAGCTATTTAAATTTATATTTGAAAAGTACTGTATATTTATTTATTTATAATTAAACCAAAGATTGCATAGCAAACACTGGTTGACAAGTAATAAATAGTACAAAACACAAAACAGAAATACAATAATAAAAGCATAATACAAATAAAATCTGTGTAAGAAATACATAATGCAGAATTCCACTAACAAATGTATGAATCAACACAGTTTAGATATTTTTTAATAAATTTGGCATATAATTTATTATCAAGTGAAAAAATATTTTCGTATATTTGTGCATGTTTAGAAATGATCCTGTCGGGAAAAGATCGTAGAGAAATATTTAACCGTTTAAAACTGACATCCAGAAAGCCTGTTGATCTCGTTTTATGATATGGAACTTTTAACATTAAATCTAATTGATCAAAGCAATTATTCAAATAAAATTGTAAATATTTTAAGTCAAAATATAAAACGCGTCCATTTAATGTTGTCGGATTATAAGGAGATAGTAAATGTTATTAACAGTTAATTATAAAATAGGTTTATCATAATTGTCTGAAATATTTCATATTTGAGAAATTGCAGGAAAGTAATCAAAGTGTAAAATTTTGAGTGTGATTTGTAATTACAGACATTTATAATAAAATTTTGAAAATCAAACCATGAATTTTTTTTATTAAACTTTAAATGAAATACAAAAATTGAAACATACAGTAAAATATATATATATACAAATTTACACTATATTCAATTTACATGTTTAAGTACAGTACTCATTTTTATTTTCATACTTAAACATGAGTAATTCCATATCTTTCATAACTTCATACAGATCTTTTTTGTTAATTTTCGTAAACGAACATTTAAGCCACCACAATAAAGTCTATTCGATCTTTTTCTCTTTCATTCATGTTTGTGCCCCAGCTATGGTGTCCTAAGGGGATCTCCTTCTCTAGGAGATTATGTAGTAGCAAATCCGTTTAGCCTCTTTGTGTCTTCGATCCCTTCGGGGACGAAGACGGTCGGTCGTTACAGTAGCAAATACAACCTCTTTGTGTCTCCGCTCTCTCTGTGGACAGAGGCGATTTTCGGCAATGTGATGGTCGCTTCAGCGACTCAGTGCACGAGATACGGATGCGGCGATCTTACCCCTAGGTCTGGCGAACCTGAGCGAGTCCGCCCTATACGTATTTCGTTCACTTTGTGTACCAAGTGGTGGCAGGCGCGTCCACACCCGAGTGGCAGGCAATGAATAAGCCGATATTATTCTCACAGACGTTAAGTACCCTATAGTACCCTCGTAGGTGGAGCAGGGGAGCGGCCTTTGGCCTGTCTCAGAATACTAGGTGAGATGGTGGAAATACGATGCAGTGCATCGCGGCATTTCGCCATATTTATTTTCCGCAGTGTGTCGCTCTCCATCTGTTAAATTCTTTTCTACATCTCCCGTTTCTCTTGTTTTGTCTTAATCGCAACCGGGAAAACCGACGTGGGGAATGATACTGTACAGACGTCCTACACTCGATCCCTCACAGATAAAACCGTGAATATAACTAATAATAATAAATAATTACATTATTTACATGTATTTTTCCAGAGTGAAATTTTTAATAAATCTTCATTACTTGAAATATTCTTATAAATTTCTTCGCAAGAATTGGAAAAATTGCGCTTAGTTTGTAATATTGCTTTCAACGTTTCTGTCCTCAGCTGCGTTTTTTCTGAGGTCTAAAACGTATTCACCACTGAAAAAACTTAAAGAGATAGAAGCCGTTACGGTGTCCACCCGAGAACTGTCCTTGCTCGGGCTGAGTGGGTTCATCCAGAGGCCGGGGGAAGCTTGCTTCTCTAGGGAATCATCAAACCTCGGGGAGTTGATCCGAACGATATTCGGCTAGGGCAAGGCGCCAGAGCCCAGCCATTGCACGGCGTCGGTCGATATCATCTCCACGGTGGCCCACCAGTCAGGCGCTGACAGTAGGTTGCATCGATGATCGAACCGGGGGAGATTCTCGCCCTTTTCCAGTTGGGTTGGACCGCGCGGTCACGCGCGAAACCTCGGGGAGTTGATCCGAGCGATATTCGGCTAGGGCAACGCGCCAGAGCCCAGCCATTGCACGACGTCGGTCGATATCATCTCCACGGTGGCCCACCAGTCAGGCGCTGACAGTAGGCTGCATCGGTGATCGAACCGGGGGAGATTCTCGCCCTTTTCAAGTTGGTAGGTTGCATCGATGATCGAACCGGGGGAGATTCTCGCCCTTTTCCAGTTGGGTTTGACCGCGCGGTCACGCGTTCCACCCTCCAGTTGCGATTATTATTAAGGTTCTGCTTTCTAAGGAAGGTTCGGCGATTCCTTTCTATCCGATCTTCCAGCGGGCTGCCGCATTTTTGCGGCGATTTTTCTGTCCTCAGCTGCGTTTTTTCTGAGGTCTAAAACGTATTCACCACTGAAAAAACTTTCCATTGCACCATTAGTACCTGGCATGCATATTGCAAATTCAATTATTTTTTAAATTTTCCTGAATGGTATGTTTGTTCTCAGGACTGGCAGAAGTGGGTATGCTGGTTCTGCACCACACAAAGGCGCTAAACTATAAGGGGCACCAAAAAATTATTGCAAAAAATTCACGACGAAAAAATTAATTTTTTTAAAAGTAATTAATATTTTACATTAGATTATAGAAACAAATTTTTAATTTCCAAAATTAAAAAAATGACACTAGCGTATAAATATTTAATACAAAAATCCTACTGTGAAATAACAATGTAATTACGAAAAATAAATTATTTATTGCAGCAGCGCAAAATCAGTTTCTGCACAATGGCGCCTCATATATCAGCGCCGGAACTGATTGTTCTTATAAAGTGATTAAATATGTCTATCCAGCTTGCATAAATGACGTACACTGAGTGTAGATACTGCATATCCATTCTTTCTTTTAATTTGAAATTTAAATCGGCTATTTCTGTAACAATCTCCATAATAGTGTTTTTATTATCTTCAATACTTTTCATATGCAAGTAGAAACATTTATTGCAAGTTAATAACAATAATATGAAATAGAGAGGAAACAATAACTTTGTGCCATTGCGAAAATGTTAAGAAGATTACATGTCCAAACCGGGACAGTTTTCATTGCAGGACAAACAACTGAAATACTGTACAGTCCCGCATAATCCGGGACGTCTGGTCACTTTAATATAGAATAATATGCTAAGCAAATTGCATTTGTTAGTATATAAGAAAAGTTATGTATTGCTTCAATTTAATTAATGATTAACAAAGAAATTTTTCTCCTTATTTAATTAATCGTTTCGATACAGTAATATTTAAGCATTTATTTTTAATACACCAGTATACGTATTATATTAAATGATATACATTTAAGAATTTTTTAAATTCTTCAAACAAAAACATGTATTAATTTAATAGATTTTTCGAGAACGTTTTTCATTCTAATATTCAAAATTTCATCAATTTTTATAATTATATTTATTTTTGTATATTTGTATTAATTCTGAAGAAACTTCTTTCCTATCGTAGGCCAATCCAATCCAAGCCATGAAGTCGATAAACATTGTGGCCATGTTGAACTTCCATCCATATTCACTAGCAGAGTAATCCCAAGGAAAAGTATGATGATAATTGTGAAACCCACCACCACCAACAAGAATATTAACAATTAAATTATCCGCGGGTCGAATAGATGGATTATATGGCCTGTAACCCCACATATGAGCTGCACTGTTAACCAGCCCAATAGCATGTACACAATAAGTGTGACGCAAACAAAAGCACGTGCAGAAACATCTGAACATACTAACATCCCATAAGTAGTAAGGAATTAGACAGGGTGCAATTATTGCCGTTATCATAACAAGTGGAGTATAATACCTATAAAAAATAAAAATAATTTTTAATTATATAAAAATATATGTATATGTTACATGAATAATAATTTATTATTATTTATCTTGTATTTAATACCTAATATCATGTTTAACAATTTTTCGTAATATTGTTTTCAGTATCCATTGAAACAGTACAAATTTTTCTCTGTAGCTGTTCACATTGTTCAAACATTATACAGGGTGGGCCATAGTTTCCATGCATACGGTTTTTAAAATTTTATTTTTTATATTTCAGATCCCCTAAAAATGCGTTTGAATAAAGAGCAACGAATTGAGTCAGTGGAGGACACGTATTGAAATGTGTTTCCAAAACAACGGCAGTCATGAAGAGCATATTTCATTTTAAAAAAATGTTTATTTTTCATATGTATGGAAACTTATGGCACACCCTGTATATTCCTACTTCAATAATAAAATCATAACTTTTAATAATGTCAGTTTAATAAACTGCTGAACAATTTATTTGTCCTCTACCCGAAACTTTAGAAATGCAATAAAATAAAACAAGTGACCATACCTGACTTGAAATTTCACTACTGGATCTGCTTTTAAGTCAGAACAATCTATGGTCTTTGATTTTTCTCTGAAATCAGGGTGCTTACTAAAATAAATCCATCCAATTTGAGAGAAGAAGAATCCTCGTTTAGAATTATAAGGATCGGCATCAGTTTCGCTGTATTTATGGTGGATACGATGGTTCTTACACCATACATATATGTTTCCCTACAATAATTTTTACATTAAAAATACTATTTAATTTTTTTAAATATTATTTTAACTGGATAATATAAAAATTGTATTATGAACATAATGAGAACCTATAAATTTTATCTATAATATATTTATTTCTTATCATTACAAGAGTAAATTGTATTACTTGGAACGTAGAGCTATTCAGTAACATCAAGAAGATTCTCAAAGGCCACTTTGCTTTATAAGATCTATGGCTCCATAACCTGTGCGCTCCTGCAGTTAGTCCAAGCATTCCGATATAGCAAAGGATAAATACTAAAATTAAATGAAGATAAGTTAATCAATTTACATATTAAGAAATACTCTACTTAATTATCAATTATGATATCGTATTGCAAATACAACTGGTAAGTTCGGAGAAATGGAGCAGGGGGGAAACGGCGCAGATAAGTATACAGTGATACCTCGGATCACGAACGTCTCGGTTCACGAACAAATCGGTCTACGAACGCTACTTAATTATCAATTATGATATGGTATTGCAAATACAACTGGATAAGTTCGGAGAGATGGCGCAGGGGCGCAGATAAGTATATTCCCATTATGGAGTCAAGATGACGTTGTGGTAATGATTATGACATACAGTAACTATCATTCATTTGTTCGAACAGAGTAGACACTGAAGTGCTTTATCTATCAATAAGATAATTAAATAATAATCAACAATAGGTAAAAACGGGAGAGATGGCGCACCTTTTTTTGGTTTACTGATAAAATTATTAATAATTATAATCAAAAACTTTTATTATTCAAAATATATTAAAAACTTTTATTATTCAAAATATCTGGAACCATATGCAAAAAAGTATTATTAAAAATTAGTTAAGAAAATTCTATAAGTAGAAAAAGCCATCTCACCTTACAGAGATTGGTGAGATTGTTTTTTCAACTTTTTAAAAATCGTTTATTCCGTTACTTATTATCATTTTGATTAACTAATTTTTCACATTACTGTCTGCATATGGTTTCATGTAAGTTATTTTTAATAATAAAAATTTTTCATTATGATTTTTAATAATTTTATCAGTACACAATAAAAGATATGCCATTCTTTCCGGTTTTACTCTATAATAATTGATAATTATATAATGTAGATTTAAATATCATCTTAAATTATTTTGTGACTTATTTATAAATACTGTACATTCAAATTAAACATTCTCGATAGATATTGTTTTATCGGTTGTTGATATCTAAATTATTTTTTTTTTGTAGGTATAGACAAAACACGGATTGAAATCCATGTACTTCTCTGAAAATTCAGTAAATATCATTATAAAATTAATAAATTTTCAAAGAATTTTATTATCTGATATTATTTTGTGGATGTGGCTAACTATCCACTACAGCATTCCTAGCAATTTGATGAATATTGTATAATTTCTTTTCCTGTTGGTAGTAGGCATCTTCACTATTCAAAATAGGAAAATAAAATTTTTGGAAACAAATATTTACGTATTTCCATTAGTTTGGATGATTATAATTGCGAATTAAATAATTTTTCATCGAAATTTTCTTCAATATAATGACATACTGAATTTCATAAAAAATCATCCATTATTTTAGATGATATTTAAGAGATTATTTGAAGATTTTAAAATTCGGCCAGTTTAAATGATGGAAGTTACAAACTGAATCATTAATTAAAAAGTGATCTTCATATTAAATGCGTGAAGATCATCTCTTTGGCAAAATATTTCTATCAGATTTTGTGAAAATCTTCGTTATTTTAAAACTGTTAGCAAAACAATGTAGCTAACTTGGGGCAGAGCCGGATTATCGTAGTAGCAAAAGTAGCATATGCTATGGGCCCTGCGCTTTAACAGGCCCTCTCCAATAAATATGCACATAATTTTTTGATCATCATCTAATACGAACGTTAAACCAATGATTTTGTGATTTATGCCATATTTAGCGCCTTTTTTATTTGTGAGAGAAACAGCATAAGGTGACTTAATGGGACTCTGAACATAAACTTCTGCGTGAAATGGATACATCCTATATCATCAACAAATTAATGCTAAATGTAGAAAAATTATTATTTAAACAATAATGTTGATTGTGTTGTTAGTTTTCATAATGAAAATTATTACGCAAGTATGTGCTCAAATATATTTGTGTTGTTTTATTGTTTTTTAATATAGGGCCCCTTTCTTAACATACGCTACAGGCCCCGCACTAGCTTAATCCGGCCCTGACTTGGGATAAGTAAAAGGAAGCTATAAGATTAACAAGCATTGGAATGTAGAATATAATAGAATATTGATCATCACGTTGAATATAAATTGAGTTTTTGTGGTTTTTATTGCGTTAATTTATTTTTAAGCTGTGAAAATAAAGGCTTAAACTAATAAATTTTCAATTATTTGATAAAATTTAGAAAATTTAATATGATTCACATCATTGAAGAGGACATTGATGGCATTTTATTTTAATTCTATATCATAAATCATTTCAAAATGGCTGACGTGTACGCAAAGTAAAAATTGCTTTTCTTAAGAGAACAGCTTGTTACTCCTTATTATTGGTTTAAAATATCTCCAAATTCAACTTTTAGTTATATATTGTTTACTGATTTTGCATCTTTAATAGAATCCAAAAACTTTTGCATGGAATCATGCTAAACTATCTTTCATTCATAATGTAATTTTCCTGTTTAAAAATTTTAAAGATTAATTGTGTTATATTTCGGGAAAGATCTGAGTTTAATTTAAAATACAATGTTAAGAGTTAATTATATTAAAACAGGGCTTACCATACATGAAGAGTTTTAGAGAATCAAACATAAAAATTCCAACAATTCCAAATGTATGAGTAATAACGGACATAATAACCACATGCCAATAAATTTTTCTCTGAATAGGTCTGGTGTTAACAGTTTCAGACAGATTTGGTTGACTTTTCGTTGAAGATTTTTCTAAATTCTTAAAATTTACAATTGAAAATTTAATCAGAGCAATATTAAAATATTATTTGTAAAAAGTACATAAATGTTTCACCTCTGTCTCATTTTCTGATATTTCTGCCATAATTACAAGATTTCCCGCAATTTTAATATAAAATGTCTTCTGCAAAATAAGTTAAATATTATTTATATATTACTAAAATAAAATTTATTTCTAATAAAAAATAACAAATATAAATTAAATTATATTAATTAAAACAAAAATAATTGAGATGTTATTTTCATTAGAAACTCTAATCCAAATTTCAAGGACTTGATCCAGGTAGACGAAATTCTGTATAATTGAAACCACTATAAATTGTTGCTATGCCTGATATTGTATAAAAATTTCACTTAGTACATGTACAGTTCAGATTTTCAACTCCCGTTTATATTTATGACAACTACTTAAGTGTTTGGTTACCACCACCCTCTTACAACAGGAGAAGCACTAGGCGCATTAGGGTCATATCCTAGGATATGAATATTGTTCCTATCCTTAGATAGGGATAGGCCAATATTCTTATCCTTATTAAATGTAAAATAATGTTAATATAGTAATGGTAGGGTTATTGTCTATTATTTGGCATTAATAGCGTAATTAGGTCTAAAGGATCATTTTGGAAAGGTGGGTGTACAAAATGATCCTTTTGCATAGTCTCGAATTTTTTATTTTTCCTCTTATCTCGAATGAATAACCTTGAAGTGTTTAAGCTATTTTATAGTCGGAAGACTAGTCTTCCAAAATATATAAAAAAATTAATCCAATAACAACTTAATTTGAATTTTTTTCGGGTTTTTGCTTAAGGGAATCATTTTTTGTCAACAGATGACGCCACACTCTATTCAGTTAGAATACTATGTGGCTGGGCGAAACAAGCCCTTCCATACGCTCCCCATCCCTGCGGAGGAGTAAACCGGATTGTGGAGGACGGGGATCGACGGGCCGGGCCCGGACCCCATGATAAATATTTTTTCGAATGAATAATCCTTGAAGTGTTTAAGCTATTTTATAGTCGGAAGACTAATCTTCCAAAATATATAAAAAAATTAATCCAATAACAACTTAATTTGAATTTTTTTCGGGTTTTTGCTTAAGGGAATCATTTTTTGTCAACAGATGACGCCACACTCTATTCAGTTAGAATACTATGTGGCTGGGCGAAACAAGCCCTTCCATACGCTCCCCATCCCTGCGGAGGAGTAAACCGGATTGTGGAGGACGGGGATCGACGGGCCGGGCCCGGACCCCATGATAAATATTTTCAAGGGATGGAACACGGGATTCGAATCCGTGTCCTCCAGAGTGGAAAGCTGAAGCGTTTCCACGCGGCCAATCCGGTCGACTAAGGGGAGGGATTCAAATCCGTGTCCTCCAGAGTGGAAAGCCGAAGCGTTTCCACGAGGCCAATCCGGTCGACTAAGGGGATCATTTTGGATCAGTTCCCCCTATATATTTTTAAACAATTACCCCAAGATGGGTTTTAAATCTACTTTTCTTATTCAATGAAATCAAACATCAAAAATTTTTATACAGATTGGATTGACTGCTCCAATGGGCAGATGTCAGCACAAACGAAACCGCTGGCAGCCACGTGGTAGTACACCACGTGGGCTGAGTCCTTCGTTGAATACAGCATTTCTTTATATTTGTAGAATGTTTTTCTGTTTTTTTTTTGTATTATTGATAAACTTATATAATTTTTAGCGAATGGATGTAAGTGTGAGAATACTCGATGATAGAAAGTAGGAAATATCTTTCACCTGGGGATACAATCTTTCAGAGGTGAAGGAAATATTATATTTTATTATTTAATATTAGTAGTGTAATTATGCAGTTGTTTCTTGTTAGATTAGAATCTTTAACAAAAAATAAAATTTTAGTATTATTGATAAACTTATATAATTTTTAATGAATGGATGTAAGAGTGAGAATACTCGATGATAGAAAGTAGGAAATATCTTTCACCTGGAGATACAATCTTTCAGAGGTGAAGGAAATATTATATTTTATTATTTAGTATTAGTAGTGTAATTATGCACTTGTTTCTTGTTAGATTAGAATCTTTAACAAAAAATAAAATTTTATTCACTTCCTTTGTGTGTTTGTAATTTTTTCATAACTTAATATTTTTTAGCATAAAGTACATGTAAAAATGTTTTTTTTTCCACAATTCACCCAGGATGACCTTAAAATCTAATTTTTCTCCTTCCTGGAAATATTAAACGATTAAGAAAATGCAATATTTGGAGTATTTTGCACATTTAATTTTAAATTATCGAAAACGTGTATTTAAATACTCGCAGATCTTTTAATAAAGAATTATTAGGTAAAACATGTAGCCAAAAAAATTCCCTGGTTCTTTTGGAAACAATAGAAACTGAACAATAGAACTGCTGGAGGTGATTAGATCATTGAATAAAAAAATACCGGTATATGATGACATATCGTTAGATCTAATTCGATTAATAAGTCATAGCATAGTCCGTCCTTTGAGTCATATTGTGCTGGAGGTGATTAGATCATTGAATAAAAAAATACCGGTATATGATGGCATATCGTTAGATCTAATTCCATTAATAAGTCATAGCATAGTCCGTCCTTTGAGTCATATTGTAAATTTATCTTTTATAAGAGGTGAATATCCTACTTGTTTAAAAAAGGTATTAGTAATACCGATTTATAAAAATGGTGACAACGAATTTATTGATAATTATCGGCCCCTAGCTATTACATCAATGTTGGTTAAGATAATTGATAAAATATACTATGCAAGATTATCTTCGTTTCTGTATAATTTATAATATTATTCATTTATGTCAACATGGTTTTAAAAAAATATGTCTACAGTTGATGCTTTGGCACATTATCATTCGTATATAACTAATGCATTGGATCTCTGAATCGGGTCGGCCGGATGGCCGCGTGGTAAAGCTTTGGCTTACCACCCTGGAGGCGGCTGGATGGCCGCGTGGTAAAGCTTTGGCTTACCACCCTGGAGGATTCGGAGTCAAAATCCGGGTCACACACCTCCATCAGTATTATCATGAGGTGGTCCGGGCCCGGCCTGTTGAACCCGATCCTTCAACCATCCGGTTGACGGGGTCCGGGCCCGGCCCATTAAACCCCATCCTTCAACCATCCGGTTGACCCCATCACGGGTGTTGGCCAAGCCTGTGTTGGCTCTACAAGTGGCCGCCGCCAGATACAGTATATCCCATGAGGATAGGGGCTATAAGTGGCCGCCTCCAGATATAGAATATCCCATGAGGATATGGCCTATAAGTAGCCGCCGCCAGATACAGAATATCCCATGAGGATATGGCGGCTTTCACAAGTGGCCGCCGTCAGATACAGTATATCCCAAGAGGATATGGCGGAGTAGTGCCGCCAGATACAGTATATCTCATGAGGATATGGCGGCGTAATCTAATTAACCTAACCTCTGAATCGGTAATTTCCTGTTCTTTGGATTTATCAAAGGCTTTCGATAGATTGGATTTTGAATATTCTTTTGAATAAGCTTTATAGATATGGAATTCGAAACGAGGCATTAAATTGGATCAAGAGTTACTTGATCGATAGAGTATATTGTGTTAAAATTGATAACACACTTTCATATCCTTTTATAATCAATAAAGGTGTTCCACAAGTTACAATATTGTTTTCTATTTATATCAATGATTTATTTATCAATTTTGAAAATAATAATGTTATTGCTTATGCAAATTATTTAATTGTTTCACATTCGGGTAAACATTTTTCAGATTTTTGGTTAATAAAATGAACTTTGATTTGGATCTTATTGGATTATTTATAAATTCAAACAAATTATTGGTAAATTATAATAAGTCAGGATAACTGATATATACAAATAGAAATACTTATTTTCCTGATCAATGTGAACCGATAATAATGAATGATAAAGAGTTGAAACAGGTGGATCATATTAGGTATCTTGATAGTAAATTAAATTGGATTAAGCATATTGAGGAACTGCGTGTCAATTTTTCACGTTATTTAATTTATGTTTAGAAAGATAGCTCATTTGGTGGATAAAAAGACAATTATTAGGTTGTATAACTACCCATTTTACCCCACCAGACCCTATATACAAATAGAAATATTTTCCTGATCAGTATGAACCGATGATAATGAATGATAAAGAGTTGAAATAGGTGGATCATATTAGGTACTTGGTATTATTTTTGATAGTAAATTAAATTGGATTAAGCATATTGAGGAACTGCGTGTCAGTTTTTCACATTATTTATTTATGTTTAGAAAGATAGCTCATTTGGTGGATAAAAAGACAATTATTAGGTTGTATAACTATTGTGTGGCTTCTAAATTGCAATATGGAGTTATTGAATGGGGATCGGAACCCGCCTATATTATTTATAAATTACAAGTGCTTCAAAATAAATTTATACGATTTATATCTGGTTTAGATAATTATACTTCAGTAAGTCATTTATATGATGAATTAAAAATAAATACATAGCCATTAATTTATATAGAAAATTTATTAATATTTTATCATAGATATAATTTTAATGTTTAATGTTTGGATGGTTACATTTTAAAATCTGTATGAACAATATAATAGATTTATATATCTGTTTAGAGATCCTTGGAAAAAGATACTGCCAAAAATTAAATTAATTATAGGTTAAATCTGTATGAACAACATAATAGAAGATCTATATATCTATTTCATGGTCGCGTGGTAAAGCTTTGGCTTGCCACCCTGGAGGATCCGGGTTCAAATCCGGGTCCCACACAAATGGAATAAATTAAAATTAGAAATAAAATCGATACAAGAATATCATAAATTTGAGTATACATTAAAGCATATTTACAAACTAAAGGATTTGTTGATTGACTGAATTATTGGTGTTATATATTTGATGTGTGCTCAATGTTGTATTTAATAATATTTTGCCTCAGATGATTATTTAATAAAAAAAATTTAGTTTATTTGTTTTCTTTTCTCTTTTTGTTTGTAATGGATGACCTGAAAATTGACAGAGTTTGTCAATGGTCATTTTAATTATATCTATTTAGAGATCCTTGGAAAAAGATACTGCCAAAAATTAAATTAACTATAGGTTTAAACTCAATCATTTTTGCATCCATAAAATATTGGAATAAATTAAAATTTGTAATAAAATCGATACAAGAATATCATAAATTTAAGTATACATTAAAGCATATTTTGAAACTAAAGGATTTATTGATTGACTGAATTATTGGTGTTATATATTTAATGTGTGCTCAATGTTATATTTAATAATATTTTGCCTCAGATGATTATTTAATTAAAAAAAAATTTAGTTTATTTGTTTTCTTTTCCCTTTTTCTTTTTGTTTGTAATGGATGACGTGAAAATTGACAGAGTTTGTCAATGGTCATTTTCATTGTAAATGTATTTAATATAATTATTGTGAATAAATATATGTCTATGTCTATAATAATAAATTGGTTTAGTACTCTATATTGGGATACTACGTCTTTTTATTGATTATTAAGATATGGCCATCACAGTTAATAAATAAATGTGATACGTCTGGCTACAAAAACAAAGACAATTTGCTATATCACCGAAAGTACCTGTCCAACAATATGGCGAACGGTTCGGTTTTCTAACAATGAGCAGGCAAACCAATATAGTCATAGGTATATCGATGGACTGAACCGTTAACTCACGCCACGCTTATTCTGCACACGTGTTGTCAGGTTGAACTCTATATGTATTTCATATTATTGTAAAGATATGAATTGTGTGTGGATTAATAAATATATTTAACGAATAAAATATTATTTTTAAATACGTTCAGTTAGCTAGGACCAGACCTTGGACTCGACCAAAAATATATATTTATACAAAAATGAGAATCATCTAATTATTGTTATTATTATTAAATTTAAAGGTTAGAAATAATAAATGAGTTGCAAGAAAAGAATTATTTTTAAAATTTATAAGTGATTAATAATTATAAAATATATTAGATCTTCGTATCATACGATCCTAAAATGTTGAAGAGAATTTTTCAAACTCACCAATCGATCCGCTTCGTTAAAACACTTAATTCCGATCAACTATCGATTTCCAAAATAGTGGGTTTTATAGAATATATATAACAGAAATGATTCAATACTTTTTATCAGATGCTATTTTCTGCTTTTCTCTTCTAACGTAGTTAACAACTGAACATCCAATGCCGGTCTGCGGAAACACGCAGATGATATGATTGCCTGAAATCATCCAATTGCATACGGTTAAGGTTTTTCTCGCCCATTACGTCATCGGTGAGACCACAAATCCTTTCTGACTGTCTTTTTGTAGTGACGTCCGAGATAGCTTTGACGTAAAAACCAGAATGAATTCGATTGGTTTGTACATATGTTTGATTTTTTTACCCGCTAATGGGCTGCTTCACTTGTTCTGATTGGATATTTTCATCTTTTCTCGTGTTTTCCTATACTTTTATTTCATCCTTCATTTCTCAATAGATTAAACCTATGAGTAAGTCCTTTTAATAGAAAAAAATGATGAATGGGTTAAGTAATACGGACTGATCCTCTCCTAAGAGAAAGACAGACAAATGCCCGAATATTAAATTGAGATACTCTAGGACCAAAATATTTAAATTTTGTATCGCTGAATTTTAAAGACTAATCGCAATTTGACTCGATGCTCGATGCATTTTTAATCGAGCAAACAAATTTTCAACTACGTAGCCGCTCTCATGATGACTGTTATGAGTTATTTGGAGGATTTTTAAATGACAGCTTACATATATATATGATACGGTCAATGCCCGACTCTAGCCAATTCGCGAAGTGGATGCCTACTTTTAGATTTGGCCAAAGCGCGAAATATAAGAGAATTTACTACTATTTCGGAATTTGGCCGGCTAATTCGCAATGCGCCCGACAATCAAGGGCCAATTCGAGAATTGTTCAAGAAAACGTGGTCAAAGCTACAAGTTTTGCAGGATTAAGTAACGGATTGCATTCATGCGTCACATGTTGGTTACAAGTCAAAGCTACAAGTTTTGCAGGATTAAGTAACGGATTGCATTCATGCGTCACATGTTGGTCTTACAAGAGATTATAGAACCATCCGTATATAGAACTTACCCACCCACTAATATGAATGGAATTGTCTCTCCGATTGACCCCATCATGGGTGTTGCCAGCCTTTGATGAGTTCTATAAGTGGCCGCCGCCAGAAACAGAATATCCCATGAATATATGGCGGTTTAATCTAACTAACCTAACTTAACCTGAACAATATATTCCTACACGAAATAATTAAAACATTAATTATCCCGTGTCATCTGATAACATGTATAAACATCATACTCACCTGCAGACAAATATATTCTATTGGAAAGGTGGTATGTTCGGTCTCGTGATTTCAGTTATGCTTGCACCTTGTGCTTCCATTACCTGTTACACTTATTGCGTGAGCTTCTATTCTACAATATTATACAGTTATTGCAATAAAGTACTGAAGGTAAAAGCTGATGTGAGATTGTTCATCATTACATTCGTTTTATTCAGAAACAATCATTCATACAATATTAGTTCTATTTGCATATAGGATTCTCTCAAGAAAAGCATTAGATTCACAAAGGTGATGATAATTACGCAGATTTTTTACAATCGGTTACAATTATCATATAGAATAATATGCGAAATAATTTGCATATATAATTGCATTTGTTAGTATATAAGAAAATTTATGCATTGCTTTACTTTAATTAATGATTAGCAAAGAAAAAATTAACCATTAACCATTTATTTAATGGTTATTTAATGGTTTATTGTTGGTTATTTAATGGTTGTAATGTTTATTTAATGGTTATTTAATTAACCATTTATTTTTATTACATCAGCATATGTATTACATAAAATGGTATACGTTAAGAATTTTTTAAATTCTTCAAACAAAAATTGAATAAATTTTATTACTTTAATAGATTTTACAAGAATGATTCTTATCCTGTTTCATTATAATATCCAAAATTTCATCAATTTTTATAATTATATTTATTTTTGAATTTTGCAACTAATTCTGGAGAAACTTCTTTCTTGTCGTAAGCCAATCCAATCCAAGCCATGAGATCGATAAACATTGTGGAGATGTTCAACTTCCATCCATATTCACTAGCAGAGTAATCCCAAGGAAATGTATGATGATAATTATGGAAACCTTCTCCAGAAACAAGAATACTAACAATTAAATTTTCCGCTGGAAGAATAGATGGATTATATGGCCTATAACCCCACTTATGAGTTACACTGTTAATCAGCCCTACAGCATGTGCAAAAAAATGTGACGTAAACAAACGCATGTGCAGAAACATCTAAACATGCTAACATCCCATAAACAGTAAGGAATTACTGAGGGTGCAATTACTGCCGTTATTATAACAAGTGGTGTATAATACCTATGAAAAATAAGAATAATATTTAATTATTTAAAAATATACTTAATGATAAATTATTATTATTTTTCTTATAATATTTAATAATTTTTCGTAATTTCGTTTTCAGCATTTATTTGAAACGATACAAATTTTTTCTCTGTAGCTTTTCACACTATTCACACATTATACATTTCTACTTCAGGGATATAATTTTAACTTTCAGTAATGGTAATTTGATCAACTGCTGATCAATTTAATTTATACTTTATCTGACATTTTAGGAATGCAACAAATTGAAAACAAATGGCCATACCTTACTTGAAATTTCACTACTGGATCTGTTTTTAAGTCAGAACAATCTATGGTCTTGGCTTTTTCTCTGAATTCAGGGTGCTTACTGAAATAAATCCATCCAATATGAGTGAAGAATAATCCTCTTTTAGAATTATAAGGATCGGCATCAGTTTCGCTGTATTTATGGTGAACACGATGGTTCTTGCTCCATAAATATATGTTTCCCTACAACGATTACTACATTAAAAGTGTAATTTAATTTTTAATTTATTGTTATTCTAACTGAATAATATAAAAATCGTATTATAAAGGTAATGAGAACTATAAATTTTATCTATATTTATTTCTTATTGTTACAAGTGTAAAGTGTATTACTTGGAACATGGAGCTATTCAGTAACATCAAGAAGATTCTCAAAGGCAACTTAGCTTTATAAGATCTATGGCTCCATAACCTGTGTGCCCCTGCAGTAATTCCAAATAATCCAATATAGCCAGTGATAAATACTAAAAATAAATGAAGATATTGTAAACAATTTACATATTAAGGAATACGCTACATGGCTACATTATTATCAATTATCAAATTATATCAAAAAACATAGTAAAATAATTTATAATTACGTATCTCTAGGATTATTAATCATCTTATTTGTTTTATGAATTATTTATAAATATATTCAAATTTATTTATTTATTTATTTATTAAACATTCATTATTAAATTAAACATTCTGGGCAAAAATGCTATTTTATCGATAATTGATGTTTAAATTTCTTTTGTTTATTTTTTTTTTAATTTCAGACAAAACACGGATTTATATCCCCGTTATTCTTGAAAATTCAGTTAATAGCAGTATAAAATTAATAAATATTTAAAGAATTTTGTTATGTGATATTAAATTTTAGATGTGACTAACTACCGAATTTCTAGCAATATGATGAAAATAATATTGAATAATTTTTTTTTCTTTTGTTATTAGACATCTTCACTATTCAAAATAGAAAAACGAAATTTTGTAAATAAATATTATTTACCTATTTTCATTAATTTGGATGATTAAAATTGTGAATTAAATAATTTTTATAGTTGATGAATTTCATAAAAATTCAATCATTATTTTAAATGAAATTTAAGAGATTATTTGAAGATTTTAAAACTCTTGCAAGTTTAAATGACAGATATTAACAGTTGATTCATTAATTAAAACACGATCTTCATATTAAATGCATGAAGATCGTCTTTAATTTCAAAATATTTTAATTAAATTTTGTGAAGATCTTCGTTATTTTAGAACTATTAGGATAAACAACGTGAGGTCGGCCTGATGGCCGCGTGATAAAGCTTTGGTTTACCACCATGGAGGATCGGGATTCAAATCCGGCTCCCACACCACCAGTTTTCAGGAGGAGTTCGGGCCGATCCGTTGAACCCCATCCTTCAACCATCCGGTTGACCCCATCATGGATGCTGGCCAGCCTGTGATGGGTTCTATAAGTAGCTGCAGCCACGTACAGAATATCCATAAGGATATGGCGGGTTAATATAACAACCTAACAAACACTGTGGTGAAATTGGTGGAATGTTAAAAGAAAGCTATAAGATTAACATTCTATCGGAATGTAGAATGTTAATCTAATAGAGTGGTGATCACCACCTTAAATATATATTAAGCTTTTCTGCGTTTTATTGTGTTAATTTATTTTTAATTCGTTATTTTCAATCATTACAAAATGAAGAAAACAAAGATTTAATTAATGAGGTTTCATATATTTGTTAAGATTTATTAAATTTAATATGAGTCACATCATTGAAGGCATTCTGTTTTAATTCTATATCATAAATCATTTCAAAATGGCGGAGAGTAAGAATTGCTTATTTTCTTAAGAGAACAGCTCGTTATTCCTTATTATTGATTAAAAATATCTCCGAGTTCAATTTTTAGTTATGAGTTGTTGTGTACAAATCTATAATTATTGCAACTTTAGCAGAATCGGAAAGCTTTCATATATTGAAACAGGACAAGCTATGTTTTAGGAATAATGTAGCTTCTCCCCTTAAAAATTTCTAAAGAGCAATTGTTATATTTCAGGAAAGATCTGAGTTTAAACTGAAATATATAATATAAAAACTGGGCTTACCATACATGAAGAGTTTTAAAGAATCAAACATAAAAATTCCAGCAATTCCAAATGTATGAGTAATAACGGACATAATAACCACATGCCAATAAATTTTTCTCTGAATAGGTCTGGTGTTAACAGTTTCAGACAGATTTGGTTGACTTTTCGTTGAAGATTTTTCTTTAGCAGAATCGGAAAGCTTTCATATGGAAACAGGACAAGCTATGTTTTAGGAATAATGTAGCTTCTCCCCTTAAAAATTTCTAAAGAGCAATTGTTATATTTCAGGAAAGATCTGAGTTTAAACTGAAATATATAATATAAAAACTGGGCTTACCATACATGAAGAGTTTTAAAGAATCAAACATAAAAATTCCAGCAATTCCAAATGTATGAGTAATAACGGACATAATAACCACATGCCAATAAATTTTTCTCTGAATAGGTCTGGTGTTAACAGTTTCAGACAGATTTGGTTGACTTTTCGTTGAAGATTTTTCTAAATTCTTAAAATTTACAATTGGATAATTTTTTCTGCATTTAAGAGCAATATTTGTAAAAAAAAAAAATTTCACCTCTATCTCATTTTCTGATGTTTCTTCCATAATTACAAGATTTCTTGCAATTTTAATATAAAATGTCTTCTGCAAAATAAGTTAAATATTATTTATATATTAATTAATATATAGTAAATTATGTTATTTATAACAAAAATAATTCAAATTTTATTTAAATTAGAAAGTCTAATCCATTAACTCTAATTTTTTTTTATAATTCACACTCGAAGGCCTTCAAATCTATTTTTCTCTTTTCATGAAGCATGTTTAATGCTTCATGAAAAGAGAAAGAGTTTAGGAAAATGCGAAATTTGGAGTATTTTGCACATATCATTCGAAATTATCGAAAATGATAATTCACACTCGAAGGCGTTCAAATCTATTTTTCTCTTTTCATGAAGCATTAAACGTTTAGGAAAATGCGAAATTTGGAGTATTTTGCACATATCATTCGAAATTATCGAAAATGTGTTTATAAAAAATTATAATAATAAAATGGTTTAGTACTCCAATATGGAGTACTTCATCTAATTATTATAATTAGGATGTGGTCATCATACTTACTAAAATAAATGGGATAAGGTTGGCCACCAAATCAAAGTCAATTTGTTATATCGCCGAATATATGTTGGAGAAAGTACTGTCCAGCAATATGGCGGACATTTCGGATTTCTAACATTCAGCAGTCAATCCAGTATAGTAACACATCGATGAACTGGACCATCGATGTGTAACCATACTGGTCAACTCACGCCATGTACTGCTACATATGGACAACTCACGCCATATGTACTGTTGTCAGGTTGTATCCGTATTATTGTAAATATGTATAGATTAATAAATATATTTTACGAGTAGGATATTGATTTTTTTATACTGGACAACTCACGCCATGTACTGCTACATAGCCATATGTATTGTTGTCAGGTTGTATTCCATATTATTGTAAATATGTATAGATTAATAAATATATTTTACGAGTAGGATATTGATTTTTTAACCAAGTTCAGTTAGTGTGAGATCCAGACCTTGCATCACAAGAATATACAGTATTTACATAGAAACCAGAATCATCTAATTATTATTATTATTGATTTAAAGGTTAGAAATAATAAATGAGTCGCAAGAAATAATTATTTTCTTATAAATTTATGAGTGCTCAATAATTACAAAATATTTTATTAAATTTTTTATAAATTTTTATAATAAAAAAATATCATATGATCCTATAATGTTGAAGGAAATTATTCAAACTCACCAATTGATTGCTTCGTTAAAGCACTTAATACGGATTAACTATCGATTTCCAAAATAGTGTGATTTTATAGAATTTGTATATCAGGAACGATTCAATACTTTTATCAGATGCGGCTTTTCTCTTTTAACCGACATCCAATGCTAGTCTGCGGAACACACAGATGATATGATCGCGTGAAATCATCCAATTGCGTGTGGTTAAGGATTTCCTCACCATGACATCATCTGGCTTTTCTCTTTTAACCTAGATATCAACTCGACATCCAATGCCAATCTGCGGAACACACAGATGACATGATCGCGTGAAATCATCCAATTGCGTGTGGTTAAGGATTTCCTCACCATGACATCATCAATGAGACGACAAATTCTTTCTGACTATTGGTAGCGCGTCTTTTTGTAATGAGATCCCAGATAGTTTTCACGTAAAAACCGGAATGTATTGCGATTGGTTTGTATATATGCTCGATTTTTTCCCGCTAATGATCTGCTACACTTGTTCTGGCTGGATATTTTTATCTTTCCTGATGTTTTCCTATACTTTTATTTCATTCCCTTTTTTTCAAAGGATTAAACTTATGACTAAGCCCTTTTAATAGAAAAAAATGAAGAATAGATTCAGTAATCCGGACTGTTTCTCTCCTAACAGATTTCTGCAGATAGTTACCCAGATATTAAATTTTCGCAAAACAAATTTTCAACTACACAGCAGCTATCATGATGACTGTTATGAGTTTTTGATGGGCTCGTAAATAACAGCCTACATCTATATTTGTTTTGCGAAAAATGATCACTTGAATACATTATAGCAAATTACATAATATAAATAGCTGAATTTATAATTTTTATAGACTTTTCAGAATATTTAATTAGTTTTTTTTTTAAATTTTGAGTCCAAAGAAAGTAGAATATCAAATCCCTTTAATTACTAATAAATTAAGAATTATTGGATTTTCAAGGTTTTGAGAAACACTTTCTTATTTATTTTTATTAATCAAACATGAAGAATGGTGTATTTTAATCTTTATGAAGTTTTCTATTATTTTTTGTTTTCATGATATCACTAATCTATTAATTTCAGTATAACCATTTTTTATATTATTGTCTAGAATAAATAATCATTCGATTTAATCCCTCTGCACCATCTATTTGTTGATTATCTGTAGAAACATGCAGGATCAGAACATCAGGCAATATTCAAACTTCACCCAAAATTTTGCCTATTGCTATAAGAACTTTTATGAGATTCTCTTACATAATCATGGCCGATGAAGGTACGATTCGAAGATTAAAAAAAATCGATATCATTGGATTTATTTGTTGTAAATGAGGTGATATTTTATCCGTTTGAAAGAGTTTCAACATTAGTCTGTAAAAGTCATTTTTATTACATATAAAAATTAGAAAGTTCTTTATTATCCAGTTTATTGAGAGTTAAGTATACAGTTTGAAGTTTCTATGAAATTTTATTACTCATCAGCAATAAAAACTTTTATAATATGTTTCAATTATAATTAAATATACATTATATAGTTTTTCTGGTTAAGAAAGCTAGAAAGATTCTTTTGATTAAGGAGGTTAAGGTGCAAATAACTCGAATTACTTATTTAACTTACAGTTCCATTAAAAATGTTATCTTTCTTTCTTATTTTTTAATTTTGAATTTGTACAAATTATTTTATCTTTATTGCTTGTAAAATAGAGATAGGAAATAATCATTAATTAATGTTTTCATTTAATGACATTATAACTCGAATTTAATTATCTTGAAAGTCAAATTTTATTTTAGAACAGTATTTTTTATTTCAATTATATTTAAATATCAATAGATATTTTTCCTGTGTGACTTATACTGCTTTCCATTCAGCAGATACTAAATTGTGGCATTCCAGTGAGCACTATGGAGTGATTAGATACTTGCTAGCATCAGCTGTCAAGTTAGGTGAATTTTAATCATGTTTTCTAATCACAAATGATAACTTTGATAGCAGCCATTTTTGGAGCCTATTATATACTAGTTATCATCTGTGATAGTGACAATCGAAAAATTGAAGGAAAGGCTCAACGGCTGATCCAGATATTTCCTGAAAAATCTTTTTTGTAATTTCTTATGACCCTTTCCAATCTATGACTTGATACTCAATAGGAGAGCCATATATAATGGTGTGTCATTAATAACCAGAGTATGATGCTAAAGTTACAAAACCATTTCTTTCTTAAATGTTTGTATAAAAGCAAAAACGGTGAAAATTATAGATTTTGTTCACATCATTAAAGCGGTACATTTATTATCTTTAAGTGCTTTTAACCAAATTCTGCCAAAGGATTCAATCGCGACCTTTTAATTTAATCTCCATCTATTAATCTATGTTCATAACGGTAAATACTGTTTAGATTTAATCTTCATTTTTCCATTTTTGGACGTTTTATAATTAAATTTAATTAGCCTATTCTCCGATGAAAACGGAGGCATATAACCTGAGTTTCTTATCTGTCTGTGGTCCTCCATTCATAACTTTCAAACTAATTAATAGATTTTCATGAAACTCAGTAGTAATGTTCTAACATTAAAGACCATCTCTACGATACATTTTTAATATCATTGAATCATTTTATCCTACAAAACAGAATTTCATAATTATGAAAATTTAGCTTGTATTATTGCCAATAGATGGCATTACGTTTAAGCAGCGTATGGATAACATATGACTAACATGATTGGTAAACACTTAATGCCATCTATCTTCAATATCTGTCGCACTGATTTTACAGTTGCAATGCTTTCAAATAAAAATAATTACAGTGTATGATAATTAAAAAAAAAAATTTTAATACACATTTCTATCAAATGGTTTATTCGGGAGAAACTTTATTATTTAATATATGTTGAAATCTAATATATAATAATTCAATATATAATTGTAGCAACTGTTTAAGCAACGATAAATTTAAAGAAATATGCTTGATATATTCTGTGAAAATTATGACACATTCTATATGTTACAAAATTATCAGGATTATACAGTAACATGGAAAACCTCAATTTCTTGATTTCAGTAAAAAATGTATTATGTTTTATGTTTCTTTTTAACTTTTTCAACTAATTCTGCAGAAACTTTCTTTCTGTCATATGCTAATCCAAGCCAGGCCATTAGATCGATAAACATGGTGGTGAAACTGTACTTCCATCCATATTCACTACTGGAGTAATCCCAAGGAAATGTATGATGATAGTTGTGATACTCTTCTCCAACAACAAAAAGGTTTAAAATGAAATTATCAGCAGGTCGAATATATGGATTATACGGTCGGTAACCCCACCTGTGAGCGATACTGTTAACCATTCCTGAGGAATGCATGGAATAGGTGTGACGAAAACATGCGCATATGCAGAAGCATCTGAATAAACTGACATTCCACATGAAGTATGGAATTATAGAAGGGACGATAATTCCTGTTATTATAACAAGGGGAATATAATACCTGAGAAAAAAATATATAAATTAATAAATTTCTGATAATAGACAAAAATTAATAAAGATTAAACTAAATAGAGTTCCTATATATGTTTCAAATTATAAAAATTATTATTTTCAACTACAGAATATTCGTCATTTTTAAATTTAAAAATAAAATATTACTAACAAAATTACTATTAGTAATAATATTTTAATCATATACTGTATAAATGTATAGTTAAAATAATAGAGAAATTTATGAATTTTTATTATAAATAATTTATATAATTATAAATTAGGGATTATTAACTGGATGGATTCAGCTGATTGACCAGTTGCCAGCAAAAACCAACCGCCGAAGTGGGGGCAGTCACGTGGTATAACACTGGACATTGGGATACAACACTCGTTTTATTAATTATTACAATCTGGTCATCACACTTATTAACATAAATGGGATACATCTGGCCACCAAAACAAAGTCAATTTGATATATCGTCGAATTTACAACATGGCGGTCCGCCATGTTGTTGGGGTGCCTAACTAATGTTATGAACGGCTTCGCTTTTCAACATCTGAAATAGTAGTATGCTACCAACTAATCTTTGAATAGTGATCTACCTGGTGGCCATAAAATAACATGACGTGGGACATTCGGAAGATTTCTAGCACATCATGTATTAGACGAAACAACATAACAAAATTTCGTGGAGTAGACAGTTGAACATGCGGTTTCGAATTCGAAAGAAAACAAATTTAGCACCAAAAGTTCCCAATAGGAGGATTGTGGCTCTGCACAAGTGTAGAATGTGTGATTAAGGAATGTGTAATCGCCAAATGAGGTATCACACATCAAGTTTCTGAACAATACATGCCAATGTTCATTGTTAATTACACATGAAGTTCAATATGACCACCATTCAGAAGTTCCAAGAACTTCATGCGGTGCACCTCTTCCATGCTGATATGTTGCGCGCACAATGCGGTTGCGCGGCGCCGCCGTGGAAGATATCGTGCACCCTTGTGTGCACCGCATGGAATTTTTAGAACATCTGAATGGTTGTCATATTGAACTTCATGTGTAATTAACAGTGAACGTTAGAATGATGTGTGATATTCATTTGGCGATTAGACATTCCTTAATCACACATTCTACACTTCTACAGAGCCACAATCCCCTGTTGGCGAATTTTGGTACTAAATTTTCTTTCGAAATCGAAACCGCATGTTCCACTGTATACGTCAACCGAATTTTGTTACATTTTGTCCAATACATGACGTGCTATAGGGCTCTGAACACTTCATGTTATTTTATGGCCACCCGGTATATAGCGAGTTTAATAATTAAATAATTCTTAAGCCAAAGTCAAACTATCAGCATCGTATTCATAAATCTCATATACTGTATATATTTATATATTCTAGTTAGCTTGTAATAACATAAAATTAAATTATACCTTATTTGAAATTTAACCACTGGATCTGCTAGTACGTCAGAAACATCTACAGTCTTTGATTTTGCTATGACGTCAGGATGTTTTCTATAATAAATCCATCCAATTTGAGAAAAGAAGAATCCCCTTTTGGAATTATAAGGATCGGCATCGGTTTCACTATATTTATGATGAACACGATGGTCTTTACACCATACGTATATGTTACCCTATAAAATAACGATTTAGATATTAGGCAAGATTCTAGTTTAACCATAGCACGCCTCTGATTGGACGGTGAATCTGTGACGTCGGACGAATCAACGACAGACGCAATCGACGGCACTCGCGCCTCAGCAGAGCGCGTGTCGCGGCGATAGGCGCCAGGTCATTCGCAATCTGGTTATCGCGCAATTCGACGGCTTGCAATGCACGCTTGAGCGCTCTGTGCGCGAACCTTGTCGTCGTCGTGCTTTCAGTACTGTCATTGCTAACGGCAGGCAAAGCGGTGCCATCGGAAGGGACGCCTTTCCGTGGAGTACGTCCTTCCTGGACCACGTAACAGCGCTCAGCCATATGCAGCCAAACAATTGCATTTCGTGCGAGATACTGCTGCTTCTTGTATACCCAGGAGCAGCGCCGCATTTACCATTAGGCGCAAGCTGGGGCCTCACTCTGTAGGGGGCCACATTTTGAAACTTCACTCCTCACAAACAATAATATAAAAAAAAGCCTCTTTATAATTGCAAAATAAAATTCTTATTTTTAAATATTCATAATATAAAAATTATCTTCTATTACCTCTAATATTAAAAAACCTCTAAATTACTTCTAATATAAAAATTAGAGACCACTGAAAAATTTGTGAAGCCTCCCGCCTCCATTTGAAATATATTCTTTCTTTAGAATATAAAATTTACAGGAACTGTAGTATTGTATAAATTGGTGTACGTGAGCGTAACACATACAATGCAAAAAAACTATGGGGTAATACATGTTTTTTTCCCCTATTGGATCCTATATCTACATATTTCGCACAACCGTAGAAGAATGAGAATAAAAACAGAATTGTGGAATTTTTTTATTTAATTTATCACTATTTCTTAGTTTTCTATTCTAACTTGTAAGTGAAACGAGATGGTCTGCGAGAGCTGATGCTATACTGGCTTTGAAACATGGATATAAACAAATTAAAAGAAGCATTACTTGAGCTATTTCTATCTCCTCATGAAAAAACCTATTTCTAAATTAGAGAGTTCATCATTAGCTGAACATTCTGACAATTTAGAAACAGCAATATTAACAATTGTATGGGACAAAATTTTACAACGAATAAATGCTACTAGTAAATCTCTATATAATCCCGATACGGATATACTGTTAGCTAATAATTTGTTATAGTCTAGTTGGTTTAATTTTAGATATAAGAAATAGATACGCTAAGGCCATTCAAATAGGGCTGGCGGAACATCTTTTATAATGTAGATAAGAGTCAATTTGCATTTTCGAATAAACAGGCTTCCCACAAAAGTTTATAGTCTAGTTGGTTTAATTTTAGATATAAGAAATATTTTTGTTGCTTTAAATGAAGAAACGAATTTATTAACAGATGACATAAAATTTAAAGATGTAAAGAAAAGAGTGGAAAAACGAAAAAAAAAAAAAATGTATGAAGTTTCACAATCTAACGATGAGATTATATTTCGTGGGAAAGAAAATTTCATTACTATACTTTTAATGTCTATTTGTGACAAGCTAGTTTTGGAAATTAAGAGAAAAAAACTGTTTAGACATATTAAATACGTTTGACATTTTATGAAGGCGGCTATAGATCAAGATAAGTACAGGACTAGCATTAATAAAATTTTACAAACTTATGGGACTGATATTGATTCAGAAAAATATGTATAAATTTATAAATGATGGGTTAAGGCAGTGGTTCTTAACCGGTGTTTCCCGGAACACTGGTGTTCCGCAAACGTGTTACAAGTGTTCCGTGAAATTATGGCGCTAAGGACATTCAAGTAGGGCTCGCGATGTTCCGCCAGCCCTATTTGAATGGCCTTAGCGTACTCCGTAGTTGTATTTTATAATGTAGATAAGAGTCAATTTGCATTTTCGAATAAACAGGCTTCCCACAAAAGCACTTCAGATTTTGCTATAGTTTTCGACATCATATTTGTGTGAGCTAGGCTTTTCAATATTAATGAACATAACTAAAATACGCGACTTAAGAATATTGTCGAAGAAATGAAAGTAGCTTTATCACATATTAGATCTGACATTGCTCAAATCTGCAAAAGACAATTAACTCAGGCATCGCATTAAACTTGATGTAAGAATGTTCCATTTTCTAAAAGAGTTATTTACAGAATTATTTAAGAATATATGTTTTTTTAATTAATGATTTTTTACTGTTATTTAATGTGTAATATATAATTTTTAATAAAATACATGTTCATGAATACGTATTTTTGTTGTTTGTTTTATGATCTTAGTGATATAATGTTCTGCAAATTTTCTTTTCATTCAAAAGTATTCCGTGACTTCGAAAAAGTTAAGAACCACTGGGTTAAGGTCTACTTTTCCGAACGTCGAAACAATTTTAAAAATATTTTGACTATGTTTATTTCAAATGCAAGTGCTGAACTCTCATTTTCAATGTTGAAACGAATAAAAAATTAGTTAAGAAGCAACTTGCGTCAAAATAAAACAAGTGATCTGTCGTTAGTTTGCATCGAATCAGAGTTAATGGATTCGATTAATTATGATCACACTATAGATATATTTGATAAAACCAAAGCCAAAAAAATTTTAATTATTAATTTTTTTAATTTAAATTTAAACAGATTTATTTTATAATTATTTAATAGAAATATATGTATGCTAATGTTGTGTTATTTTTATTTTTATTAAATTCAGTTGTTATAGAAATGTGGACTTTTATTTTCAATAAACTTTCAAAAAAGCGTAGAAATTTGATTAACTGAAATAGATTTGTTTTTGGGGGCCTCATAATGGTGCTGCGTCTAGGGCCTCCAAAATTATAAATGCGGCCCTGTACATCCAGATAGCATAGTTAATAAGCCGTCTAATGCATTAGCTTCATTTTGCTTGGAAAATACTAAAAATAACTTTTAATAATTAAAAAAAATTTTTCACCTACGAAAACCTATTTCCCATAAATTTAATTAGTCAAAATTCATAAAAAAAAATTTATAAGTGACTTTGAAGAACAACTATGGACTATTTTCATGATTTTCCTCATTACTTATGACAATAATACTTAAATTATCCCCTCTTTAGGCCCGATCCACATTATCGAGCCGTTCACAGTTGATCTCTCTCCGTTCTCAATTCGGTCAAATATTTCTGAATTGTTTGTAACGAACTTGTTCACACTGACAAGTGATGTCTCTAATCTCCACACTGACTAGTGAGTAACGGTCGAGTCTCGTCCAATCACACTTCAGTCAGGGTTGATCAGAAAGAATATTTCACAGGAACGTGATCGAATTTGTTTGGAATTATACCGATAGTGTGAATTGCCTTTCTTTGTTCGATCAATAGTCATTCCAGCGCTTTTATTGCTGTAAAAGTTTAAGAAAAGTTATATATACTATGAACAATGGAAAACTTATATGGAATTCTGAAAAAGATATGTTTATAAATTAATATTATTTACAGTGACTCTCATGGTTATTCGTACGAATAGTGAAATCTTTATTTATCCGTAATTAAAAATATATAAAAGTAATTCATCGTGTTTATTTTATTATTATTAATATATTTATCCTATCAAAAAGGAAATTTAGAAAAAAATAGCTTAAAAAATTAGCATAAATTAATTTTTTAAAATTATTTAAAGGAAATATCGCAGCATTTTAGCTTTCATAGTTATTCGTACAGTGATGATGTTTGTAATTAATTAATATAGCTAGTATTTTGTTAGATATCTGTTCTGCTGAATAATGCTCTTAAGTCTCTTTGGTATTGATTGGGGTATACAACCAACTTTTCACAATATTCGACTGAAATTTTATTCATCTACTAATATTCGTTTATTCATTTTTATTAGTAATATTATGTTTTCTGATACCACTTTCCAAATATTGCCAGAGATCATTTTTATTAAAAATTCAGTTATTATAGAAATGTGGACTTTTATTTTCAATAAACTTTCAAAAAAGCTTATTAATTTGATTAACTGAAATAGACTTGTTTTTTGGGGGCCTCATAATGATGCTGCGCCTAGGGCCTCCAAAATTATAAATGCGGCCCTGCCCAGGAGACTAATCAGATGCCATGTGGTTTAGTTCGCCGGGGCCCGATGTACAGGCAGAATAACAACTCCTGTTTCGCCCTCTGTTACGACATCCGTCTGTTTGTGCCCGCCGCATCCATTTTCGCTAGTGGACGTCGGCAAAATACAGCTGAATTGTTTTCTGTTTCCTTTCCTTCTCCTGTCGATCATCCCCTCTACTAATAAATCACATCCAATCCGTCCACAAGATCTGAATACAGCGCGACTAATTTCGGATCCGAAACTTTCTTGTCGATCACGGCTCCCTCTGCCCTAACAGGCTAATTTTCATCCAGCGGAAGTCACGTGTTTCGCCGGCTATAGGCGCAAAGGGAAGCGGAAACAATGGAAGAAACCGTTTTTTTCTCCTTTCGGTCATTCCTAGCCGCGTGTATGGGTGGCGCGATGCAGGGCGGCTTTTTCGACAAGGTTTATTCCTATGGTCGTCCGTAGGGATAGCAAATATATACGGGCAACCCTTTTCTGATGATGGAAACGCGGCAAACATCGGCTTTGCGCTAAATGTAGATGGGTGGCGCGATGCCAGGGCGGCTTTTTCGACAGGGTTTATTCCTATAGTCGTCCGTAGGGATAGAAAATATGTACGGGCAACCCTTTTCTGATGATGGAAACGCGGCAAACATCGGCTTTGCGCTAAATGTATCCTGGCCCGGAACTAAGGATCGGATTATTTATATAGTGAAACCTGTTAAAGTGACCACCCCTCGGGACCAACCTGACTGGTCACTTTATACAGGTGGTCTCTATATAGGACAGTGAGCCTCCCCTTCTCCCAAAAGAAAAGAAAAAAAAACACTTTTCATCACAAAAAGTGTAAAATAAAAGCTCCTAATGAATAAGTTATTGCATACTGAATATTGAAATGAAAAATCACACATATTAATCAAAATTGCATTTAAAATATACTCCCATTTTTTGCACATCATAGCACTCGAAGTACTCAGCTTTTCACTTATTAATGTTATGACATATCTTGATGACTCCAAATATTTCAGCAGTTATTTTTTGTGCACTGTGTTCCAAGAAATTAAACAGTTCTAATTTTTATTGTAAATGAGCTTTTTGAGTTTTGACTGAATAGGAGATATTTTTTTCACTGCAGTGAATGAACTGTGAACAGAGTAATCCATACTACAAATTTATATTAATTAAAATCATTAACTTGTAGTAAAGCGATGACAATTGAACAGTCTTTTAGCAAGCATATACTGTACTACAGTTCATTTACTATCTGATAGTACAGGGGTCGGCAAACTTTTGAGACAGAAGAGCCAAACTTGCCCCTCACAACAATTTAAAAATTATTCGAGAGCCATAAATATATTTTTACAAAAGAAAATTTAAACATTGACTTAATTGAGGAATTAATATTATAACAATTTATAATATTTATCTTTATTAAATGAAGAAAATAAAATCACAAAAAACACATAAAAATTGCTCTTATTGGTTTTAATCAGTGTGAGCATGAGTCTTACTTGTTAGTGCTTATTGCTCACACCGATTAAAACCAATGACAGCAATTTTTTCATATTGTAGGCAGTGCCATACCTACAATGTGCAAAAGTTTGCTCTCATTGTGTTCACCCATCCCCTCCACGTTCCCTTTCCCTTCCCTGACGTCACGCATCTTAGTGCCACGAAGTTTTGTGAGATCCATAAAATAAATGAAATCACTATTATGTGAAAATTCTTTAAAAATTTTATAAATGAAACTATGATAGTTTTATTTTCATTTTCAATTTTACTTCAAAGCCACATGTATGAACCCAAAGAGCCACATGTGGCTCGCAAGCCGCAGTTTGCCGACCCGCCACATGTATGAACCCAAAGAGCCACATGTGGCTCGCGAGCCGCAGTTTGCTGACTCCTGTGTATAATAATCTGTATATCTGATTTAACATAGTCAACCCTAAATTAAAATACTGTATAAAGATACATATACAGTAATATTAAAATATTTACTTTTAATATACCGGTTTAACAGACTATTTTATCATAATAAAAAAATTTTTATGGAATACAAATCCTTAGAATTTTATCTAAGGAAAAATTCTAATGAAAATACAGTAATTTTTCCGTGAAATTAATGTTCTTGGTCACATTAGCAGATTAAAATTTCTTAAAACTAATTATGCAAGTAGTCACTATACACATTAGACAGGTGGTCACTATACAGAACAAAAATAGCATAATATCCTACGCAGAAAATTCTAAGGAAAATACAGTAATCTTTCCATGAAATTAATGTTAAAAAGATTAAAATTTCTTAAAATTAATTATGCAAGTGGTCACTATACAGAGCAAAAATAACATTACATCCTATAGGAAGCAAACCAGTTTTTGAAATTTGGTCCCTTTAGACAGAAGGTCACTGTACCAAGGTGGTCACTTTAACAGGTTTCACTGTATATAAACACTTAGGCCTCGATTAGTGCAAATAATAGGTTCCATGAATTTGAAATATTAACTATATGTAAAATATGGTAATTGGTTCTTGCTTTGTGAGATTCTGGCAATATCCTACAGGAAGAAAACCAGTTTTTGAAATTTGGTCCCTTTAGCCAGGTGGTCACTGTACCAAGGTGGTTACTTTAACAGGTTTCAATGTAGTTTTATCCAAGCCTTCGTATCCTGCAGTATTATTTAATAATTTATATGCGCGGCTCAAAAGAGAAGACGATCTTTCTCCCCGCACAATACGTAAGGGGGGCGTGTATAGCAGGGGCTCCCGAAATTTGTACCTGCGTAGCTCTATTTGTAAGCTCCTAATTATTTGGCTGCTGTAAAATAAAGCGGCATGGAAAAGTACGTTCGCATCGAAATGATATTAAACGCGACGGAAAGATTTATACTAATTTTACAGCATCATCTTTCTTTACGGCAATAATTAAATTCTATTGCATACTGTTTATTTTAGCAGATATCAGATATTTTCAAATATAAGTATTTATTTCTTAAAACATGATGAAAAAATTAATAAAAGCGTCGATCCGAAGTATGTACCGTGTTCAGTTTTCGTTTTCTTTTAACAATAGAATTGCGCCAAGGCTCAATGTTCATTTTATTAACCAAATCTGAAATGTGTTTACCAGAATGTGAAATAACCAAATCATCTGCATAACGGATAAGATTATTATTTTCAAAATTGACAAACAAATCATTGATATAAATAGAAAACAATATTGGTCCCAATATACTACGTTGTGGAACACCTTTATCAATTACAAAAGTATGTGAAAGCGTGTTATCAATTTTAACACAATATTCAATCTTACCTTAAAGTTAAACTTAAAAGTTCGCCAGATAAAAGTGCCTTACGGAAATTGGTATCATTTCTTTTAAACAAGTCGATGAAGCAGACGATAATTTCTATCGAGCATACGTTTGCGCATGCTCGTTATAAATTATCGTCTGCTTCTTCGAACAGATGTGGTATAAAAATAAATACTTATATTTGAAAATATCTGATATCCGCTAAAATAAACAGTATGCAATAGAATTTAATTATTGCCGTAAAGAAAGATGATGCTGTAAAATTAGTATAAATCTTTCTGTCGCGTTTAATATCATTTCGATGCGAACGTACTTTTCCATGTAACTCTTGATCCAATTTAATGCCTGGTTTCGAATTCCATATCTATAAAGCTTATACAAATCCAATCTATCGAAAGCCTTTAATAAATCCAAAGAACAGGAATCACCGATTCGAGACATCCAATACATTAATTATATACGAATGATAATGTGACAAAGCATCGACTGTAGACATATTCTTTTTAAATCCATATTGACACAGGTATACAGAAAGAAGATAATCTTGTATAGAATATTTTATCAATTATCTTAGCCAACATCGATGTAATAGCTATAGGCCGATAATTATCAATATATTCGTTGTCAACATTTTTATAAATAGGTATTACTAATACCTTTTTTAAACCAGTAGGATATTCGCCTCTTATAAAAGACAAATTTACAATATTAGTCAAAGGACGGACTATGCTATGACTTATTAATCGGATTAGATCTAACGATACGCCATCATATCCCGGTGTTTTTATCCAATGATCTAATCACCTCCTGCACCTCAGTTTCTGTTTCCAAAAGAACCAGAGAATTTTTTGGCTATATGTTTTATCAAGTAATTCTTTGTTCAAAAACCTGTGAGTATTTTTCTGCGGACGTACAGTCCCGTGCAAAAAGTTTGTCAGGTTCTGTGTAGGGGAGATAGGTTTAGAGTGAATAGGAAGAGACGTCACCATTTCATTGACACGACTAATCGACTTTTACCTAAATCGGTATATAAATCAATCGCGAAAACGGAACCTATAAGTAGTTATATGAAAAAATACTTATCACAACAAAGTATCGATACCTGTGCGCGACGCCATCTTGAAAGGGACAATGTCTTGCGCCATACTTTCAAGATATAAAATTACACCAATTCGTTTTATAGAAGAGCGATTTCGTTATATGAATTCTTGTTATAGGAGAGCACATTATACGGGAGTTTATTATAATACATCTTGAGGTGTCGCGCAAGAATTATATTCAAATTCCTTGGATTATATATTCATATATTATATATTAATGTATATATAACATATAAATTCATAAATTGCATAAGTAGCATGAATTTCAGCATAAAATCATAACCCACGGCGTATTTTTGCCTTTTAATAGATATAGGTATTTTGTATATGCAAATTTAACATTTCCCAAAACTGAAAAATGATCTAAATTATTTAGCGTGTGATTAGATAAAAAAATAAGCGATTTTGGCAAAAATTTCGTCGATTTATTTACTACTACTTATGATGAAGTAATTTGAATTATTTTAGATCATTGATATTAAAAGTCATTTTGATCAAAGGATATATCAGATTTACTAGCATAATTTTTACATTTACTTTTTCAACTGCTTTTATGGTTTTATTTCTATAATAACTAAATCGAAGATTGAGTTTTACATCTCACTTAAAAATTATAGCAAACTGAATGAATTAATTTGTTTGACTCTTAACAATTTTAACCGACTCTTAACCGACCTTCCACTATCTACAAAGGAAATAAAATGAATAACGCCCATGGTAACGCTAGGTACTTCCAATAGTGACAGCACCTTCGAATAAGCACTGTCCCATCTGTCTCAACCAATCTGTGATGGATAAGTTACACTTTAATTGTAGAATAAATCAATATATGTACGTTATAGATAACGAACACATAAATTTGTTTCAGAGTGATTTAACTGTAAACAAAATTATTTTATGTATAGAAAGTTTCCTTTCCTATCAGTATAAAAAAAGACGAGTCAGATTCTTTAGATATATGTTATTCTTCGTCATACAAAACAATTTAAATTTTTTTTATACGAATAAACTTGACATTATTTATATATTTTCCCGACATTATTTATATTCGAATAAATAACTGTGATTATTTATCTATTTATTAAAAAAAGGGTACATTTTGGGGGAGAGCGGCTCAAACAGACGGCAGTCGGCCCAAGTACGAAGGATCATAAAAAATTACGATTTTCGCGAAAATCGATGTATCTAAATAGGAATTTCAGTTTAAAATACAATAGCATTTCGATTCCAATATTAAAAGAAATATTCGTTAGTAGAACGAACCTGGCATACTTAAGATATATCTCATTAAAATTATCCCCGCGCTATTTTGATGGTGGCAGAGAAAATAGATATGAGACTTCAACATATTTCCACTCAATTTTTTTGATAATTATCGCCATTTTATGCGTTATCTGGGATAGTAAAATTGAAGTATAGTAAAATTGTGAAGACTGTATGTGTTACGTTAAAAATCATTAATTGGTGATTACACATAATCGCCGGTTATTACTCGTAATCACAAATCATCACGATAAGTTTAATAAAGATTGCTAATAAATTACTTTTAAAGCAAATTTTATATAATTTGCAAAATTTAGTTCATAAATTTGATAAACACTATATATACGAATAAATGTACGAAAAGATTACCAAATACAAAAACTAACATGAAAATATTGTATATAATACAGGATTCAAAAGGCAATAATATACAAAAACTAATCATTCATAGAATACATTAGATATTTACAAAAAATATTATGTATGAAAATCACAAATTTCAGAAAATTTTAAATGGAAAACTTAATGTAACGTATTTTACTGTTTCATACTTTTCAATCACCCAGTATATAAATTTCGGGGATGTAGAACTTTTCTATTCTTTATTCTACAATAATTGTTGGAAAAACATCTTTCATTATACCCGCTATTTGTTTATATGAAAAACTGTCGCATATTTAACTCGATTTTAGTTTATAATTTGGGTAATTATTGTTATATTAAATTGTCCCTTTCTATTTATTGTAGCAACATAAAATTACGTATTTTCAAGACACCAAGTGTATTATTAACATATTAAATATCCCTAATGAAGTTATATCAACATCAGATCAGAGGAGTGGAATAAAAACCTGCACGATATTTCAACGATGGGTTCTCGACCATCCTAGTTGTCTGTTTATTATGCTCATAGGATCTTTCCGCTAACGCCCGAATGTATTCCAACAACAAAGCCGCCCCCAAAACCAACAAACTCCCAAGTATCTGCCAGTACCACCATTAACAAGAGAAATATCGGCTCTAAATAAGTTGGCGAAGAATCAAGGGCTAAAACTAACATCCAAAAGGAATGCTACTGTCTTCCAGTGCATACGAAACGACAAAGATCCTTATCCACCACATCAAAGAGCCGGAGTTTACATGGTGCCGATTTACAATAAGGATCTAAATAAACAAGAAGAGTACATAGGATTGACCACAAGGAACCTAAGTGATAGAATCCAAGAACACAAAGCCGATATTAAAAATGGTAATTTAAGAACAGCGTTAGCGGAAAGATCCTATGAGCATAATATACAGATAAAATGGGAAGACGCAAAAGTCTTAAAATTGTGTAATAATTTAAAAGAAGGCTTGGGATTAGAATCATTGGAGATTATACAAAGAGGGCAATACAAAAACATCATTAACGGAAAAACAAGTAAAGATATTTCTGCAGCGTGGCAGTTGCCTTGAGAAAAACCGGAAGCCGATAACACAGATGCGCGCTACCTGATTACATAAAATATTCGATGCGGGCTGTATTTTTAATTTTAATTTGGTAAATATTAAATAACTTTATCATTATTCACTCTTCTTACAACCTTTGCTTCTTCCCATTCTATTTTAATGTCATATTCGTAAGCCCTTCTGGCTAGCGCTGTTGTTAATCTACCATTCCTTACAAATGCATCGTGTTCTTTTAGCCTTTCCCTCAAGTTTCTCTTTGTCGCACCGACATATATTTCTTAAATTTTGAATGTGTTAAGAATTATTGTATTAAGTTCTATGTTCCAGAACATAAACTGTGTATTATCTTGAGTTGAAGAGGGCTGAACTAAAGCCGAAAACGTTCCTCAGAAATAAAATATTTGAGTTTTATTTAGGCCTGCTCGTTAATGCTAAATTTAAATTTTCGTTTAGTTATATCTTTATTAAAATAAATAGAACATAATACTTAAATATTTAACAATTGAAATCTGTTATACTTTGTCTTTATACCAAACTTTCAGAAAGACATGATGGAACATAAACTATAAATTTGACTATCGAACATATGTCTTATTAGAAAAATTAGTAGAAAACCAAAACAGACATAACAACACAAAATGCATTTTGACACTTACGTTCAATTTTTATATTCTTTTTTAAATCCTACGATTAAGTTGTCATGGAAACAAAATAAATATTGTTTAGTTTTTATCATTTGGTCAATTAACGAATAATAAACACTTTATCAATTAGAATTATTTGGAACAGTTTTTAATTTTATTACAAATGCAGAAAGAAGCATACATTTTCAAATAAAACAATAAAATAAAATACTTCCCATAGTTGCCATTATGTTATTGCTAGTGCTTCGCTTGATACTTTAACAACTTATCGCTTAATTACTCGTTTAGTTACAACCATATAATACTGCATTTTGCTTAAATTAATAATAACATAGATTAATTTGTAAGTAATAAATTGAAACTTTCCTAATAAATGCTCAAAATCAATTTTCGGAAAAAATGATTGAACACCTGTTGCTCAAAATCAATTTTTGGAAAAAATGATTGAACACCTGTCATTAACCTACCTAACCCTGTTGCTTAGAAAAAATAAATGGAATAGTCCAAAGCCTACCTAACCCTGTTGCTTAGAAAAAATAAATGGAATCGTCCAAAGCCCGTTAACCCTGTTGCTTAGAAAAAAAAAAAAAAAGGAATCGTTCAAAGCTATGCAAACTCGAATTCGCGCCTGAACCGATTAATCTCATTGGTTTGTAAGTATTGTAAGGACGCCAAACATCTTCCGCTTAGGTGACTACCTTTTTGGAATGAACTGTACATATTTCATTTCCTGATTTATAGATCAAAAGTCTTTAATTACAACTACATATTATAAACTTTTATAATTTGTTGTTTTGTTGGTAATAAAGAGCCAGTTAAGAATCTAATACATATGTATCTGGAATTAGATTTGGAAATCTGTAGGCAGGGTTGCAGAATCGGAGTCAGGAGTCAGACATTACAAATTTTAGAGAGTCGGAGTTGGATCATTTGCCATACAATTCTGCAATCCCGGGTTTCAGAATCGGAGTTGGATTTTTAAACTGTCCAGAGTCAGAGTTGGATCTTACAAATTTTAGGGAGTTAGAGTCGGATCATTTGCTATCTGACTCTGCAACACTGTCTGTAGGTACCCTGACTTACATAATTTTCAACTTATGCTATGCTTCCCAGTCTCACCTATTACATAACTCCGGGATATTACTATATATAAAATGAACATCTCAAAAATTTAATGTGACTATATACACCATTATAAAAGAACTATTAATAGAAATATTAAAAAAAATTAAAATTTATATTATTTTAACTTCTAAATTTATAGATAAGCCATAATTAAGTAAAGAAATGCATTCATTTCTTTACTTAATTATTTTCTTCCTCGTCACAAACAAATTATTTACTTGAATATTTTTAATTTTCACAAATGATTTATGAATACAAATCGATATTAGCAATAAAAATGTCTATAGTTAATGTAATATAATAGTAATAATACATGTTACAAAATAAAAAAAAAGGTATGTATATTTTTTATTAACTGTTCTGTTTCACCTATTCCCATTATTTACATGTGAAGATGACCTCATTTAACATTGTTTTGTTTAGTGCTTGGTTTTTTGGAACGTAACCCACATGTTAAACGGGGTCTTACTGTATTTATTTATTAGTATATATTTTTTGTTAATTTATATTAGTCTAGTATTTACTAAGTTTAATTATAACTAAAATTTTAGTTGTAAAATTATTATTCTTATAATTTGAAATTTTCAATACCTGAATTTTATTAGTTAGTTCTCGATGCAAAGTCATATCAGTAGAAACTGTCAGTAATCTTGGTTTCCTATAATATATTTGATATTTTAACATATAACAACCATAAATATTAATATTTAATAAACAAAAATGTATAAAAGTACCTTATTTCTGTACTCAGAACTGATCTAACATTGGTATCATAACGAGAAAATTTAATAGAATACTATAAGATGAAATAATATTAGTATGATGAAATATTAAAATTGGAATTGAAATATTTGACTAACCATGTAATTTTCTGTATAAAATCTACGAAATTTAACATCATTTAAAACATGTTCTATTTTTTCTTGAGTGTATTTATTACCAACAGGTATATCATGAATTCTATACATCTGACAAA
The DNA here is from genome assembly GCA_000484575.1 of Olivierus martensii. Lineage (NCBI taxonomy): Eukaryota > Metazoa > Arthropoda > Arachnida > Scorpiones > Buthidae > Olivierus > Olivierus martensii. The sequence continues at coordinate 73,952 of AYEL01054983.1, forward strand.
GATACCGCATTATGGCATTGGGAGCACTAAATAAATCTTTTAAGTAACTGTGAAATCCCCATTTTCTGAAAGTAAAACAACAATAAACAAACATCATAATTATATAAAATAAATATTATTTTTAATATACCTGAAAACTTCTATAGGTTTTGATGGAATAAAGGATTCTAAACTAGCACTTGGTGCAAGAACTGCACCCACTTTATGATTAAGAGTATCTCGAACAATATTCATAAAAGTTTTCATATCCTCTTTATCTTCACACACAAAAGCTGCCATATCATTGAATGGAATATGCATTTCTACATATTTTGCACATTGCTGATCTATAACATTAATCTGGAAATAAATTCTTAGATGATTTTCATCTGTTATTTTAGATTTTATATATTTTGATTAACTCATTGCATCTTTTCAGATTTATAAATCAACTCTAAATAAAACAGTTCTCCACAGAAACAATGTACTGTGAATTATTCTTAGAATTTTAATCTTACATACCCTTTATCTAAAAATGATATTTTATGTATGATTTAAAATATGTCTGAGAATAAATGTAAATTTTTTCTGTAGAGAATTGCATTAATTTTCAATTAATTCAAGATTAACTCCTACTTGCGTCATTATTGGTTCATAGACATTTTTCCTGAATCGATGTTTATTTTCACGAAGCCATAGGGCTGCCTTGTAGGCATGAATATGTCTTTGTCGAAGAATGTTGAATCTAATTTCCACAACATCTTGATTTCTTTGCAGGTCTCGTTGCAAGTCTAAAATATTCTATAGATTATTATTCTAGACTGATTAAAACAAAATATATTTAAATAAATTCATAATTATAAAATTCATAATAATAATTCCAATATTCAATTTTTAATAAATTTAGGATTAACTTTTGATTTCTCCATCATTCCTGTGAAGAGATGCACTACAATTATCTTTTTCATTCTGTACTTTCAAAAGTTTCTGTGATATTTCTCGTTGATTTTTATAGACTCCTTCCAGTAATGGCTTAAAAAAACAAGAAAAATAATCAATTTTTAAATTTCATATAATTATTTCAAACATAAAACTTTTCTTAAGATTCTTTTTAAAATTTAAATTTTCATAATGTGCCAACCTCGACATCTCTGCTATTCTTTGTGATGATAGCCAATTCATTCTTCATTCCTTCTAACTGTTGTTTCATTGCATGAAGCCTAAAAAAGTAAATAAAATCTTAGAATATAATGAATTAAAATATAAAAAGTGTTTCATAAAATCTGAACTTTCAATAATATCAAATATTTTTCTTAATTACTAGAAAACTTGTTTGCAATATTTTAAAATTTGACAAATCCATATTTATATTTGTGTCACATCTAGTTCTTTAAACTTTAAGATTTCCGTAATAATAATATAATACTATACTTTCTACTAATTGCAGAAATGCACTTATCTGTCATTATAATTAAGACTTATTTCAAGATGGCTGAAATAAAACTGAATTCTCAAATTATATTTTGCTTAACACGACTTCAGTTTATGTAACTATAATCTTCCAAGCAAAAATACATTTCAAATTGTTTTAATTTTTATGAATGAAATAAGAGAATATATCACTGTTTTTTGAAGTGAAAAATTTTGATGACTTAATATCAAAAAGATGAACGAAAGCTTCATACAGATATTCCTCAATTTACGATGAGATTGCATTCCAATGTCTCCATCATAAGTCACGAACTTTTTTTATTCTTGATTTATTTGTTTTTGTTTTAATATTTTCATTAAATTAGATTTCTGTTTAACTTAAAATGGTTAAACTTAAAGCTTTTCTCATCTTCTTTTATTCTGGAATTTTCGCAAGTGGTATTATTTTTCTTACTGGATACGACAGAGTTACAACAAAATACAATAATAAGGCTTTGCTTGCCGACTAATGGTGATGCTACAATGTGTATACAAAAGCAATGTGATATATGTATATATATGCAAGTGGCAAAGTTGAATTAAAGAATTTTTAGTAATAATTTTTGGCTGTCGTAAGTCGAGAACTACCTGTATATCAAATGTGCATTTTTAATAAATATTTATTGCGCTTATTTTTATTTAGAAAAACTAACTGAATACATCACCAATATATTTTTGTAATAATATTAATTTGTAAAATATCTCAAATTGTTTTCCAGAAATTTTCATTCGCAAATTTCTTTGATGGGTAGTGGATAAACATATTAAAAATAAGATTATGGATTATCTGCTTTTAATAAATTTAAATTAAACTGACAATAGAGAATAAAATTTTGATGAAGAATCTTACTTTAATTTAAAACAGAAAAATATATTTTAAATTTTGATTTAAAATTTTAAAAATTTGGCTCAAATATTTATAAATTGTTAATGACCAATATAGAGCACTAACGGCAGTAGTGATCACTACTGCCGTTAGTGCTCTATATTGGTCATTATTTTAGTGTTATAGACAGTTTATATACCTTGTTACAACCATATAAATTGTTATTAGAAAAAATTCATAAAAAAGAATATTAAATAATAAAATCAACATATATTTAAATCAAATATATAAACAGACTGCTAATTAGCATTTATTTAACAATTTAAAAAAGATAACTGATGGTTAAAGCTAATAGTAACTTTAATGGGACAATTTAAAACTAGGCCTCAAAAGTTTATATTACAGTGGACTCTCATACAACGTGAGGGATATGTTCCATATTATAGGAAATCACATATTATTTATATAGTTTAAATAATACATGATTTAAATAACTTAAGTAATATCGATTACTAGTCAGAATTTTTTCATAATGTTATATGAATGCATGTTATACGGGAGTTTACTGTACTTTAGTGTCTGCTAAACTGTGTGCCGCGAGAGATTCCAGGTGTGCCGCGAAAGATTTAAAAATGTTTAATATAGGACGTTTCTCAGTCATAAAATTCAGTCCATCTACGAATTTACATGATAATAATAATCGCAAAATACCACGACACAAATCTGACAGTAAAAGAAGAAGAAAATTTAAGAGACTTGAGAAATGATCCTGTGCACAAAGCTTCACATTCTGAGCTAGAATTGTTAGCATTTTGGATTTCGCTTTGAGCTAATATCCTTGATTAGCTACTACAGCCATTCAATTCTTGTTGCTGTTTGGATCGTGATATCTTTGCGAATTAGGTTTCTCAGCTCTCATGGAAATGAAAAAAAAAAAAACAGAACGATTAATGATGGTAAATGAGGAGTTGCATATATGTTTATTTAATTTAGAGCCACATCTTGATATAATTATTTCTCAAAATCAATCGCATTCTTCTAATTAAAAAAATTATTATTTGTATTACCTATTTATTAATTTTTGATAAAATAATAATATTTTATTATTGTTACCTATATTAATATTTTGATTCATATTAATAAAATAATTTTTTTTCAAATTTTTATTTGGTGTGCCGTGAAACAAATTCCCCTGCTTCAGTGTGCCGTGAAGTAAAAAAGTTTGGCAGACACTGCTGTACTTAGACTTTTATTTATATTTTGTATGTTGATCTTAAGTATCATATTATCAGTACAATATCCTTCTATATCTTCTAAAAGAGAACAATATGGTGCCTTAATATGGTATATAATCACAGTAATCCATTAATTCCAGACATTCTTACTTCAGAATTTTTGCCCAAAATTTTTTTTTTCTAATTTCTATAAAATTTGATTTATGTAAAAATCTTTGGTCCCAATTATGTGCCTAAGTCAGGGAATACTTGAAATATACTTGTAAGAAAATCTACCTTTAATATTATTATTAATAGATGACTATCACATTCTATGAATATATCAACTATAATACAGGTATCCCTCACTTTACGCGATTAATTGGTTCTATGAAATAATCGTGTAACATGAAATCGCGTAGAGTTGAATTTAGCATGGGTGAGATAGGGATAGAGGTTTCTTCAGAAGGATAAAAAAAGTGAAAACTTTATACACTAGTGAACAAAAGATCAAATTTTAATGAATGAATTATTTGAAATTATAAACAAAACACACAGTTTTAATGAATGAATGGTTAGATGAATGAATTTAATTATTACAAGTTATAAATAATTAAACACTACATAATTCTGACAGTCTTCAATTCAATATTGAATGGACTTAGTCTGGTGAGTCTGGATCATCACTCTCTTGTTCTTTTGAAATCTCTGGGATGATATGTTGATGGTCTTCAATTTTTTAATGAAAAAGTTGAAACTCAGCTGACAAGCAGCATTTTCTTCCTCTCTCTTTATAAAGTTCTTTGTAGCAAACTGAAGAATTCTGAATTTCACTTGTAATTTTGGCGCTTTAGTTTCATTAGGATAATTTTCTTCAATTATTTTGACCGCACTTTCAATGTTTTAAAAATTCAGTCATTTGTTTTGTTGAAAGTTGTTTGATAGGCTCAACAACAAAGGGATCCTAATTTTCATCATTCATGTTGTTTTCTATTTCCAGAAACTCTTCATTAGTTGAGTTCTGATGAGTGGTACTTGAGCAGTTCATTCACATGAGAATTTTTAAACCGAGCAGTTCATCCACATGAGACAATTTTTAAACAATTTTTTTTAATTTAAAAAGTTAATTTACTTTTTACTTGCATTATATTTAAAACGCATAAAGTGAGATCGTGCATAGGGAGGGATTCCTGTATATTAATTTTATATGAACCACAACAAAATATTATATGCTACAAATCTCCAACATTTGTACAAGTGCCACAAGTTCATTCCAAAACTTTGTATAAGTTGAAAATTGTGCATCCAACAATGCTTAAATGTGATGTATACGAATGTATGCAAGTGATCAATAGAATAGTTAAAAACATATTAAGTACATATATATGATGTAGTAAGTGATATTTTTGCAAAAAAATAAATTATTTAATAAATTTTTGTTTTCATTTTATACATAGCCAGTACAAAAATAAAAACATTCATCTATATATCTGAGTCCATATAATTAAAGATATAATGTAAATAAAATTATAAATTCAGTATAAATAAATATTTGTCAGTGAATTTATATATTGATATGCATTTAATCAATTTTAGTATTTTAAATTTTTATTCTTTTAATTTTCCTAATGTTAATTTTAAATAATATAAGAAGAAAAAAATTTTTCATTAAGATAAAAATTAAAAATAATTGTAATATAATTACATTTTATTATTCCGCCACTGTACGAGACTTCTTATCGGATGATCCTATTGGGGTGCACAATAGACCATTGGTGGTTGCAGCGCTAGGACTGTGTAAAGCCCCTTTCCTACAATCTGCAATCTACAAATGCGTTATTACATTCATTCATAATTCCAAATCTTTCCTTTAATGGAATTTAATGCAGTATCAACAATTACTAGATAAAATTGTGTTCTAAACAATTTCTTTGGATTTTTGTTTCTTCATCCGGACTTTCATAATCAAAGTGGCGAATTTTAGTTCTGCTCCTTACAACTGAAATTTCGGATAATACGTTTACTTCTTTAGTTAAAATGTCTGCATCTTTAATATACGGTAAGTATTAAATGCTTCATCGTATTTAGCTGCACTTAAAAATTTAATGAGCTCATCCAAAACATTAAGAAATTCATTTATGTGAAATTCAGGAGACTGCAACATTTTGCTTACGACATCAATTTTTGACAGAATATCGTTCCCTATAACAATTGAGAAATGAACTTGAAAGAAGCAATCTGATCGAACAAACACTGAACTGTATGCTTTGTTTTCATGTCTCTAGAATTATCAGCTAACATAGCATTCAGTCAGTCTAATAAATTTTGTACAAATTTTTCATAATACATCATTTATTTATAAATTTTTAATTTTAAAATATTTAAAAAATTGAAGAATAAATTGACTGAAACAACTGAAGTCATATTAATATATTGCATATATATTTGGTTTTGTTTTTTATTTTAACTTCTTTTTTAGTGTTTTCCACCATTACCAATATTATATTCGCGTTCCTCCAATCCCTCCGCCGCGTATCCCTAGGAGTACAACATATTGGGAACCATTAGTATAGTGCAGGGGTGGGCAATTATTTTCTGCCGCGGGCCGAATAAACAATTTTCAGGATAAAGCGAGCCGTATAAAAATTGAAAAAACCTAAGAGCGAATTTAACCTTACGGCGCCGTAATTATATAATTATTAATTAATGTAATGAAATTATTAATGATGACATTAAGTAATCATTAATAATTAAATAAAAATTACTTTGACTTAAAATGACTACTCACATTCAAGCAAGATTGATTCTTGCAAAAATATTCCTCTCACCATCCTATAGGAGAAGAATAATGGTTGCGCCAATTTATATGCACACGGTCTTGTCAATCTCGCTAACGTGTGTAGCCACTTTTGTGATACACAAAGAATATATTCGTGTATCAATATTATTTAAAAAAATATACTTCTCTTGCGTTACTTAGGTTTTGTTTGTATGCAGAGTTCAAAATCATCCGTAGAAATTATTTTTTTTCGTTAGAAACATTATAAAGTAGTTCTTTTTACGAATTAATAAATTCAGACAATTTTCTTTTAAATTGATTGATTTCTAATAACCTATTACATCAGAATGTTACAAAATATTAGATACTCACATAATTAATTTTGTAAAAACAAATTTACAACTTAACGTGAATGATGAAATTTACTATGTTCATGGTTAATTACATCATCAAAATTTGGAGTAATATCTAATATACACGTATTCTGTACAGAATATCCATTATTTTTTTTTCTTTTCGATTAAAATTTTATGCATGTGGGCTTGAAACTGTAATGTATTCTAATTTATGCGGCGGGCCGTACAAGATGCCTTCGCAGGCCGGATCCGGGCCGCGGGCCGCCTTTTGCCCACCCTTGGTATAGTGTATAATTTAACGTTAAATAAATATAGCATTTTATTTATAACTTGAAAAAATAAATAGTTAAGAAAATGATAAATTTAATAATTCTTTATTAATATTTATATATTTTTTTCCACATAGTATTTCTTAAAATTAAAAAAATTGCTTTAATTAATAATCAAACTTTTCCAAATTCTTTTCTTACACAGTACAAGGTGCTACAAAAACTATACCGCCAAACTTTAGGGAGTGATAGAATGAGAACGGGTCAAGACGAGCACTTTTTCTCACAATGTACTCTCTCCGGGGGTAAATTTTGAGCTACGCGTCTAGAAGTTTGGCTTGAAAGCAATCCGTGTTGGCCTTTACATTGAAAGACTGTCCAGTTTATTTTTCATAAACTTAATTAATTATGCTGATGAATAAAGATAAAAAATATTTTGAAAGAATATAAATTTCTAATGAAATAATTTAATCATTGAGTGTATTTTTAAGATATTTTTATCATTACAACTATGGCGTAGCTACAGTTTGAGCCGCCCAGGGCAGTCTATCAATTGCAGCCCTTCCTTTGGGAAATATTTAATGCACATCAAACCTATTTAGACACAATTTCAAAATAAAATTTAAGATGAAATTATTATTTTTATTTATAAATTAAAAGTATTTTTCTTGCTTTTTTATTAACAAAATCATTTATGGCACTATCAAAATCTATTTCGTTTGTTAGTTATTCTATAGATAAATTTTGTAATTGTTAATTTTCGGAATAGTTGATAATTTTATTCTTATTATTATTAGAAGTGTTTAAAAGTTTTTTCAATGCCAAAAATGCCGCCCCCTCTACCAGTGGCGGCTCGTGGATGATTTTTGTGGGGGCTGAAAAAATTATAATAAAATACGTAGTGCGTATAATAAAATATGTAGCTAAAATACGTAGTGCATATTGTTAGATAGCTGAACCTTTTCCTGTAACCTGACAAACTTTTTGCACGGGACTGTACATCCGAAGCGAACCCACCATTATACTCGTAGTAAGATGCAAACGCATTTGCGATATCAACAGCAGTATTAAAAACCTTATAAAGATATTTTATAGAACGAACACTTCTCTGAATATGTTTTTTCAAAATTGAATACGGAAATTTATTAATATATCTCCAAAATTTAACCGGATTCCTACAATCCTGGAATTCTTTATTATAAAAAAAACTCTCTTCATTCCTTATACTTTGCTTTATTTTTAAAGTTAAATTTTTGATTTGATTTCTATTACTAATAAAGCGATTATCCATTTTTAAATAATTTTTATTTTCTTTTAATAAATCTCTTTTTTGTGTTATTAAACGTTTAGTTTCAAAAGAAAACATTCTTTCGACGTTATTTTTACGATGTTTTTTAGGATTAATTTTAATAATCTTTTCTGGAATATATTTCCTAACAAATATCAACAATAGATCATAAAAATATAAGAGTGTTATAGGCAGTTTATATATTTGGTTACAAATGAATATAAGCTTAAGAATTATGAATAACATTATATTATATATACTGTACTCTCTTCTAATTATTCAAAATTACATTAATTGTTATAGTTTATTTTTAATATTTTTACCTGATGTTGGAATTGGAGAAATAGTAGTAGTTTCTTCACAATTGCTATTTATATATATATCATCAATTGCAACTACAGGATTAAAAAAACTATCTTTTTCTCCCAAAATGTAAAACTATTAGAAAAAAATCAAAATAAGATATATACTCAAAATTATATAAAGTCAATGTATATAATATAAAAGTTTACTTCATATAAATAAAACATATTATCATCTATTTTCCTTTGTACACAACCTGTTATGATTTTTTAATAAATTAATTAAGATTTTTAAAAAATTTATAATCAATTAAATAAAAACTATTGCAGATAATCAGTACTATAATATATATAAGAATATATCATATTAATAATAAAAGTTCAATGAGACCGCACTAAACACAAAAAAACCAAAAAAATAAAACTAAATAAAACTAAAAACCAAAAAAATAATAATACTCAAAAGACCTTTAACAGTCAAAAGATTTTATTCAGGAACGTTTTCAATGCACTTGGCGTCTTTCTCAGCTGCTACAACAAGATTCTGAATTTTGTTGTAGCAGCTGAGGAAGACGCCAAGTTCATTGAAAACATTCCTGGATAAAATATTTTGACTGCTAAAGAGCTTTTGAGTATTATTATCTTATACAGAGCCGGATTTGCATTTTTAGGGGCCCTAGGATGAGCAAGGATTTCGGACTCCTAAAAATTCAAATCAACTACATCTAATTTTAAAGGCTCCTTATAACTTATAAGGAACCTTTAAAATTTTACTTTCTATCTAGCATTTTAATAAAAACCCATTTTTTCTTATTAAAAGTTTATAAAAGTTAAAAATTGATTGATAGTTTTGGGGCCCCTAGAATTGCGAGGCCCTAGGACGCAGCCTAGTTGGCCTATTGGTAAATCTGGCCCTGATCTTATATTACATTGTTATCTTACATTGATGATTATCATCAAACATCTATCAATAAATAATCTATCATTGATGATTATCATCAAACAATGTAAAATGGACAAAAATGTTATCATCATTCATTTCAAAACCCAACAACAGATTGATAGAAGAAACTGGTTTACAAAATAGTTATCAAAAGTATTCAGGATGACATAAAATCACAAAAAACAAATTTATTTAAAACGTTTTCGGTCTGTTTATTGACCCGCTTCAGTAACTTACGAACATACAAAAATTAGAATAACATTTACAAGAAGGTGGAAAGAATTCTATGTAACCACCTTCTTTTAAATGTTATTCTAATTTTTGTGTGTTTGTAAGTTACTGATGCGAGTCAATAATCAGACTGAAAATGTTTTAAATAAATTTGTTTTTTGTGATTTTATGCTGTTTTAAAGGCTTGTGTATCTTGTAGAGTATTTAGACTGTAGCATATATAACATTAATTATTGCTATTCAGGATGGAATGATTGGATTATGTTCATTAACTATATAAATTCATATACTTTTAACTTAAAAAATATTCTAATAAACTTAAAAAAAAACAGAAAAAAAATCATGGGAAAATCAAACCAAACCAAAATTATAAAGAAGATGCTATCTTAAACATTAAAATACAGGATCCTCAATAACTACATACATATTGTTGTAGGATTTACTATAGAAAATGAATTAGTCTTTCTGCCATAAAAAACAAACTGAAGAAAATTCCTCAGAGGCCTTCAATTCATTTATATAATGTTTACTTATTAATACATATATAAAATCTAAACTTTAATTTCATGAAAATTAAAATATCTTTTTGTCAATATTCTATGAATTTTTTTATTTGCATATTTCAGTCAAATAGACAAAAATTAATACAGTCAAACCCCAATAAGACACACCCTATTAAGCCACTACCCTCACTGACTGCCAAGAAATTTGGCAGAACAGATATTCCCTATATTAATGGAATAGGCAAACTCTGATAAGATACCATCCACCAGTAAAAATGTCTAAACAAATACTATGTTTGGTATAATATTTTTCCTTGTTAATTCACCAGGGGCATGTAAGATGATTTACACCCTGAAGTTCATCAGTACTATATATATAGTATTAAAAACTCTCTGGATTCATTTGTAACCTGCAGGTGGGAGAAATGGAATTAATGGTTAATCATGTGTCTCTTTAAGCCTGGTTTACACCTAGGTTGTAGAAATTTAAGATCATAAGAACCAAATCATTTCCATCGTTAATTGCATATTGAGCAATTTAGGACATTGTACACTAAGCTGTGTACATTGTGTTTTATAGAGAACTCAAAGAAGAGGATCAGAACAACAGCTGGACATGTTTTCTATATAGTATTGTACATATACTGTAAACTATAGTTTTTTTAGAAATATTAAGTTTGGATGTTAAATATAAATGTACTATATTTTATTAAATTTAATAAATTTGGTGTTCATTTTCATTTCTATACTACATGATTTTTCAATAAACTACCAACCCCAATTAGCCACCAAAATTGTTCCCAAACAGATAGTGGCATCTTACTGGGGGTTGATCGTATTATCAAATTTTAAAAATATATCAGAAGTGTCTTATTGAAATTTTTTTCAAGTTTTATTGTAATTTTAATAAATTTGAAAGCTTTGTGATCATAAAAAAAAATAAAAAAATAAACTAACTTAATTTTCCATGTGCAAGCATGAAATTTTCTTTGTTTGTTTGTGTGTTAGATTTTTATACTTAAAAAAAGAGTTAAAAATAAATTATTATTAATCAAAACTATTCAGCATAATTCCAAAGATGGATTGAATTCTGATATTTTATTATTTCTGTACTTCAAAGTTTAAAAAAATGAAAAAAGGGGAAAATTATACAGTATGTTTAAATTCAATAATATTGTACAATTAATACGTAATTTAATATATAATTAAAGATAAATTTAATACTAATAAAAACTATTACATAATTATAGTCAATAATAGAGAGGAGATTATAAATAATGAAAATTTATCTATTTTGCAATATTCATATTTTTATTAGTTTGTTATAGCCAATTCTTTATTGCAATAAAAATGCACATTTATTGTCTAAGCAAACATAAATCTTATTTTTAAGGAAATATGGATTACATGGACCATCATTTTATGCCAATGATTATAAGTAGAAGAGCACCTTATACAGGTGCTCTTCTACTTATAATCATTTGACTTGTGATGATCCAATCTTGCAATTGCCCTTACAATACTCCAAATTTGGCTATTTTCATATTGGATAGAAATAATCTTTTGTTTTATTAAAAATTTATAATTGGCCAATAGCATGTAATAAAGCAATTGCTTATTGTCTTGGTGTATCCAGATTCAATTCTGGATGATTTTATGTGTTGGAGTTTGGTTCAATTTAAAATTTTTTTGCCATCTTGGAAGATTCAGGATCAACTCTGGAGGATTTTGTCACTTTAGACAATCTAATCTTCCATTATCTACTATTACAATTAATATTATCATCATTGTAGGTCATTTTTGATTTATGATTTTTCTGACCTGTGATTTCAAAATATAACTCCACCATAAATAGAGGAACATCTGTATAGAATGATTTAAAAGACATGGTAATAACTATAGGAAATGATTAAGCATATAATATAGAATCAAAATGTAAATGCAAGGGGAAGCTCTAATACTGGTTTATCATTCAAGATTCTCTTGGTTTTTGCCTCCTTAGAATTTCTAAAGACTCTGAAATTAAAACTTGTCTTGGCACATTAAACAATTTAATAATCCTTGCCTCATCCCAGTTTATCTATAGGTTGCTGGTGTATGATTCTACTGATAATGAATGGTTAATTTCCTTCTAGATATATTATGCTTATGCTCTTTGAGCCTTTAGGAAAGAGTTCTTTTAGTTACATCTATGTAAGAGATTGCCTGATGTGTTTTTTCATTTTCAATTGGACTTTTGTAGACACCTTGTTTTTCTATATCTTTCAAGGAATCCTTATTATTTCTCAAGAAGTTAAATACTGTTGGTCCTCTCCAAACTACTAATCTTTTCTTATGCTTCTTAACTATTTTACTTATGACATTAAATTTTCTTAAATTGTATAGTCTAGGTATTTATGTCTTGTTGGGTTATAGTATTTTCCCATCAAAAAACTATTATTAATAATCATTTTCTAGACTCCTCATGGAGTCTCTATCTACCACTTAAATATATGAGATCAGAGTCCATACAGCACTATGAGCAAGTATAAAATCATTTTATTACAGTAAAACGTTTTCGGACTCTTTACCGGTCCCTCGTCAGTACATGTTTCTTAGAGATAGCATTCAAACATAACAATAACATAGAACACATTTCAGTAGATAGAGTCTCTATCTTCTCTCCTACAAAAAAAAACATGATAAACCCTTTAAAAAAAGAGTTTTTATACTCTCTCTGATGAATAGGAGGAATTGGATATCTCTGACTTCTCTTCATGCCATGGATAGAGATGAAAAATATTATATTAAAGAAAAAATCAGAGATTAAAGAAAAATACATATATTCTTAAAGATTCAATTTACAGCTGTTTTTCTTCTATAAATTCACTCTTTCCTCCTCATAAAAAGGTAAATATACACAGGATGAAGAAAAACTTTGTTGTAAAATTTTGTGTACTGATAGGGGGCCTCGAAACAAGTCGAAAATATCCAATGAACACATGGTCTAAAAGCACCATTTTCAAGTCATAACCCTTTAAAGCTAGCCAATCACCATCGAGTACACAGAGAGTCATGATGCATCACATTGCATTGCGTTGCTCTCCTATTTACTACCAGGTAGTAAGAAGGCGAGCAACGCAATGTGATGCGTCTTGGCAACACAAGGCATCATGACACTTTGTGTACTCGATGGTGATTGGCCAGCTTTAAAGGGTTATAATTCAAAAATGGTGCCATTTAGACCATATATTCATTAGACTTTTTTGATTTGTTTCAAGATCTGCTATCAGTACACAAAATTTTATAACAAAGTTTTTCTTCAGCCTATATATTTAAATAAAATACTTGAACAAAATAAAGTGATTATATAATATAAAACATCAATTGTAAAACAAAATAATAACACAAAATTTTAGTTTAAACAGAATATACATAAACATATGTAATCAATGATATGCATAAAATTGCAATCAATATATGATATGATATGCATTGGATCCACTGAGACATTACATTACAATAACAGATATTAATGATTTTAAATAAAGAGTTTTGTTAATAATTCAGTTACTGAACAAAATTGATAATGGATATATTTTTACATTTTTTTTACTCCAAACAGTATGATTAATCACCTTCCATATAGTTACTTTACTATATTATACTATATTAACCTTATAGTTAATATACTATACTATACTAACTCTATAATTATTTTTTTTAATCACGCAGTAAGACACAAAAATTATATGTAATTTATTTTTAAATCTGAACACAAAATTAACAGAATAGAATAATTTATAATTAAAAATTGAAATATGTATTAAACTGTATTTGTATGTCTTCATTTCAATCATTTTATTAGCACATTTTGGCTGCATCTTTTAAAAATCTATAATCTATATTGATTTTAAGGTAAACTATGAATACTGGAAATAAAAAGTAAAATCAAATTAATAAATAAAATATTTAGATTAAAATAAACTAAATCAAGTCTACAGAAACTATTGTGGAATGAATATGGTCTTTAAAATTATTTATTGAGTTTTTTCAAATTCTGGATGTTTATTTACAATTTGAAAAGCCAAGTAAATAATATTTAAGATTATTTCTGCTTAGATTTATTATAACTTAATACAGTGGTACCTCGGTTCACGAACACAATCCGTTCCTCGACCCTGTTCGTGATCCGAATTATTATTATCATCATCATCATCATCTATACCTAAAATATTGGAGTTTGATGATAATAATGGTAATAATGTTTTTAGAAATGATTTGTCAGGTTCTTCTCATAAATGTGTATGGAAGGATAACCTTCCACCTGCAGTTTTGTTGATGTTAGGAATTGATTACTGATTGGTTCCCCGTTTTGGCCCAATAAGAAAAAATGGAGAGAAGCTTCTTTGGTCTGTATTTCAACTGAGGCAGGCTACATGGATAGCCAAAAATGTTTTTGAATAAATGATTTATCTTACTTATTTGGCTTATTGTTTATTTTTATTTAAAACTAAAGTGCTTTCAAGATTGTACTCTCTACCAAAAGTGCTTGTAATTTACTTATTTTGATTTTACATTAAGAAATTATTATTATTTATTTATTAGCAAGATATTGAGTTTTCCACGAACAAAACACAGTAAAGATTTAACTTCCTATATGATAACTATGCACTGCCTATATAGTAAGCTTTTTTTTTAACTAATATATACATGCATTCCCTGGACCATAATGTAGTTTAAAGATTCATGTTAGTCGATTTCTACAGCATAATCCAGAAGATGTATGCATATCATTAAAAAACCTGCTAAATAGGTGACATATAGCTGGCATAGAAAAAAGTTAAATCTTTACCCAAATCACAATATTTAAATAACCTAAAATATTTTCAATTTATTTCTACTGCTATATCTAATATTTGGTTAAAAAAAATATAAATAAATGAGAATATTAATAATTTATCTTAAGAACATATTCATTCATGATGAACCATAAATACAATTCATTGACTTTAATTAATTAGGATTAGCTTAATTGATCATCACAATATTTTTGACTTTTATATATAAAATGAAAAAAAATTATGTATATTAAATTATTATATATTTTATCATCATATAAACAACCTATCCTACTTTTTGTTAGATAATGACCTTTTTCTATTAAAAGTTTATTCTTAGGCTCCAATTCATTTAACCTAATTTCTTATAATTCCAAGCACTGTTTGATTCGTAAAACGTTTCTGATCCTTTCATTTTGTAACATTTTTTTTCGTAAGAATATGCTGTTTTTTATTTAAAAGGTGAAAATACCAATAAATGTAATTTAAATTTAACAAAACTAGCCCTACACATTAATTAGTTTTAATGCAAAAAAAGCTTATTTCATACATTAAACCATAGCATAGAGCCAACATAAATTTAAATATTTTCATTTTTATTGATACTTTTTATCACAAGAATTAATATTTTTAAAAATATATTTTATTAAATCTTATATCAAAATACTATACTAATACTTGAATATTTTTTTATTCAAATACAGTTAATATATTTAAATTTTACGCATTAATATTCATTACAAAACAACTATCTTCAATTTAAAAAACCTACGATTATTAATGTATATCTATTACGTTTATAAATTATAAATTCAATCTCAAAAGACGCCCAAACAATTCTAATTTAAAAGATAGCTTGACGTATCTAACAAACAACCATGTGCTTCGCCATCTTTATACTCTCCATTCCAAATCGGCTAGAAACAAATATAAATTAAGTACAAAAAAAAATTATTTTAAAATAAAATAACTTTAATAATTCTTTTTTTTGAGATCATACACTGTAATTATTTATAGTCTACAATATTTTATATATAAAAATTATCTATAATAATAATAATAATTTATTTATTAATTATAGACCAATTGTATTTTTTCATATTAATTACCAGCGGGTAATTACTAATGAATATACTTTTTTATAGTTATTTAATAGTTTCAAAAAGCAGAATAAAGTAGAAAACTATTTCTTTTGACGAATTCAATATTTATTTATTTTAAATGATTTTAATAATTAATGAATTAAAATTCCTTTTATTTATTCTTACATTATTTCATTAATTACTGCCTTAATTAGCGAATGAACTGTAGCGATCGCTCCCATTTCTAACTGTAACCAATTAATGTCCTTTCTAATTTCATAATTATGCCGACTCAACGTTAATAAACATATCGCTTTTATAAATTAAATTCCATTATTATATTATATCAAATACTATACATATGACTACTATACAATATTTTTAAAAGATGCCGTCTGGTGGTGAAATTTAATTTTTTTTATTTAATAATTAATTTTAAATTTATTCGGAAAAGAAAAAAAAACTGCAGATCTTTAGAAGAAAACTGTAAATCCAATAGCATCCTTGTGGTAGACTTTGCCTAAAAACCTTGATCGAGTTTTAAAGGTGAAGCGATCCTGGCAACTTGTTCCAGTTGGCGTTCCGAATGTCCACTGCCGTATCGCGCACTACGAAAGAGACTAGTAACGACAGTGGAGTAGAATCGCGTTGAGGGAACTTTGGTGATCGCCAGTGACTGGTGCATATTAGAGATGGCCACTGCGGTAGACAAAGATGCCTTATTCTCTGCCTACGAAGATGTCAGATCGGATTTGACCAAAACTAATTGGTGAGTTTGTATATATTTATATATATCGTCAGTTGCATTTTTTCAACTTCCATATTTTTGTTTTTAGAGTGCATTGGAAGATTGTTATGAAATTAGCCGTTTGTCCTTCACGGCTTAAATATTGTAGTCAGAATAATGATGTATTATGAGATTAAGATACATTTTCTGGAACGAATAAAGCACTACATAAAAATCAATAAATTTTCCTAACGTCTGGATCGAGCAGACGGCGTTGAACGGAAAATCCATTTGGTTGCATTTAAATCCCATTTTGTTGCGTTTTTGAAGCGAATTTAAACATTAACGCCTTTTTTCATATCATATTTTATTCTTATTTTAAATCGAGAAAAATCTGTTTTATATTTTTTGCGATAAGAATAATAATCTTTAAAAACGAACAAATATCTGTATATAATTATAAAAAGTCTAAAGTTCAACCAGTTAAACTTTAATACTCATTGTTATTTTGTTCTAATTTTTTTTTCTATTCGTTTGTAGAAGCGGGATTATTTTAAAATTTTTATTCTAACGAAACGGGTTCTGTTTGACACACGAACTCGATTCGTATCAACCAACATCCGCTTTCCAGTTATTTTCTAAGAAATTTATTCTTTTTCCTGAATATTTCGCCTAACATCCAAGTATCACGTGATTACGTCCACAGGGGTTTTTTTGTTTTTAATTTAAACATCCTGATTTCCACAGAAAAATTTTATACTACTAAAGAATACATTTTTTTATTCAAATAATTAATTCTTAAAATGTTTTAAGCATTTTATTTACGTAAAAAATGAAAAATTATCAAATGAACAGTAAAATTAAGAATTAATACATTATAGTAACGGCACACCTTTTATTCATTATTACAGATGACTACCGAATCAAACTTCATTCACTTAGGACAGATTTGGAACATTTCGCTTGTAATTATAACCAGAGCGGTTTTAATTAATTTTCATAAGTAACATTATAGGGAAAAAAATAAAATGTAGCTAATTATTGATCGACTATACGCAATTTGATTAGTGATTTCTACTTTCCCCAAGATTTTTTTTACTCCATCTATCAACAGTTTTTAAGGCACGAAATAAAATTCCTGAATTCGATAAAAGCATTACATAGAAAATCAATGACGAGCTATTTGTCATTCTGAGTCGAGCCTTAAATCAATATACTAAAAAAATTATGCAAACTAACGTTTCATTGGTCGGCATGAAATTAGTAACGAAAAATCGGCCATTTAATTCTCAGGAGACATTTAATACATTCATTTTGTCTTTTTTTCCCCGGATAGTTATATGGCGAATATCTTTACGCTGTTTTGACAAACTAAGATCAAGTAATTTCTCGAAAATAAATACGTGTGTTTTCTATCTAAATATTTAAAACTTGATGAATGAAACAATATTATTGTAGAGTGTCGATTATCTGAACTGGTCAAATTATCCGAATTATTGCCTCAACAAAAAAGTTATAGTATTTTTTAGTGCGCTGATTGTAGGCCTATTAAAATATTATTTCTTCCCCTTATAGAAATTGTTTCCAATTTGTTATTACAATAATTAAAACTCAGATGTTGACTTTGTGTGGACGGTTTGGTTATTTACAAATCAATTCCTAAATTAACTATATTTTTAATAATACTTCATAATTTAAAATACAGTAGTAGTAATTTTGTGTACAATAACTGAAGTGCAGGATTAAGCTTTTTTTATGTAAAAATGGGTGTTTTCATGTAATATTAATTAACCGAACTATTTGATTAATCGAACAATCTTGGTCCTAATTAGTTCGAATAATCGACGCTCTCCTGTATTTTTGAAAAAAGAAAATTACTTTGTCCTTACAGTCTTATTTGTTTACAGGGCTATCTTTAAATACGAAGGAACCACGATTTCCTATGATTCTTCCGGAGACGACTTATCGGAAATTAACTCCAAATTTTCTGGTAAGAAAAATAATTATAAATTCTAATCAGTTTCATAAAACATATTTTTCTACAGAAATATAACCAAAGAATTTTAATTATAGCATGCGGGTACATACATATTGAAAGTAATAATTGAGACTAATTTAATTTTATAAATACCACTTAATATAGCTACGAAGTTATTTACTTTAGCAATATTTTTTAACCTAGATAATTTTTACTGAGAGTTTTATCATTTGAATAATGCGCATATTTCTGTTCTCCCCTCATCTTTGAAGATAAGAGACTTACGATTTTCCATATACATAAATAGTCTTTGATTTAAAATCGCATAAGGATTTTTATTGAAAAGTATTCGTAGGAAAGGTTGAAAACGTTCCAAACGAAGTTTGATAAAAATATCAGATAGATACCATAAGATACTATTTTGATAAGAATGCTGGAAATTTTCACGTAGTAAAGTTTCCAAAAGAGTGTTCAGTAAATCTTTGACATATCGTATATCTAGATTCAAAGTTTTTGTTTTTTGAAAGCGATCTAATTTATTAGGTTGGTGACAAGCAACGAAAGCAAGGAAAAATTCTGTAAATATAAAACTTTAAATTTAAAATATTAGATTTTGTTTACATTAATCGTTTAAATTTTTTAATATTTTAAAATATTTTCATGGCTCATTCAAGCTATCATAAATTCAGCTGGAAAATTAATAAATTTTGTGTCTTTATTAATAATTTATTTAATATTTGAATATAGATTGCTCACTGTTTTGATGACATGTATAATTATTCACACCTCGCCTTTTAACAATAGTTGAAGCTATTTTAAAAATTCTTCAAATTTATAAAACTGCATTTACAACATTTATCAGCAAATCAATCTTTCTTTTATACTGTATTATTATTTCGTAAAGGGTATTATAAAAAATAAAGTATTTTTTTATTTTTAAAATTCTCTATTAAAGTTTTATACTTATGACGGGGCCCTTGGGCCACATTTGCATTAGGGCCCAAAATTTCTAGCTACGCCACTAGTAAGGGACTATGCGTATATATGCTATATAGGAATATATGCTATATATAGGAAGCGCTGTCGGCGGCTAGTGGTCGGTATGTCGGTCGCACTGTGTGAGTTGTGCTCAACCACTGACGACCACTATTTTGTGGATGATATCGACCACAAGTTGCGACAGCCGTTGAAACTGACTTCAGTTTAGTGGTCCGTCTGAGTTAGATTATGTGTTTCTATATTAATATAATTATAATTCCTACTGTCCTTAAACAGATTACCGTTTTGTGGTTGTGGCGTGGTTCTGTTGTGGTCCGTGTGAGTTCAGCCTAACAGTTTTGTTTATAAAACTTATATTTTTATAATTCTCAAAGATTCATCTAACAACATGTAAAATATGCATCTCCTTTGGCAAAAATCATCATAATTTAATTTCTTGGAACTATTTTATCAAATGCTATTTAAATGAAATTTAATCATTTAATTATATTTTAAAAATTCTTCAAATTTATAAAACTGCATTTACAACATTTATCGGCAAATTATTGGCTTTCATATTTATTACTGTTTGTTATTCTGGCACAAATTAAAACAAATAAAAATTTAATATTTATCTTATGCTGAAAAACTTGAGTAATCATTGCATTTTTAAATAGTAATTTACAGTACTGTTTTTTTTATAAAAATTTATAGTTTTTTAAAATAAATATGTTATATTTATTTTAAAAAATATTTCCTTCATTCCATTTAAAAATGAATTTATCTTGTATTGTTTTTATCCCTAAAGCAACAGTTGTTTTTCTTAGATTTTACTGTATATTCTTACTTAGGTAATTAATTTGTAATCCTTATTTAATGTAATCAGATTAACTTTTCTCTCTCATAAGGTTATTAAATATGTAATTACATCTTGATAATCTAATGAATAATAATGCAAATATGTATTTGTTTTTAGGCTTTTATATGCATTACAAAATAAAAAAGCTATGATTCTCTTTACAGTGATGGTCTAGAACAGTGCTTCTCAAACTTTTTTCATTCATGACCCCATTTTTCATTACAATATTTTTTACGACCCCAGATATTAAATATGAAATAAAACATACAACTACATAAATCATTTACACACTTATTAAGATGAACACAATCAACCAACTACACTGAAAAGACATATGTTGTCACATGTTAAATATTGGACGTTTGTGAAATTATATATAAACTGAAATTCAAATGTTTAAATTTAATTTTTGCAACCCCAGCATTTCGCTTCACAATCCCAAATGGGGTCGCGACCCATAGTTTGAGAAGCGCTGGTCTAGAACATAATGCTGTAATAATGAGATATGCCTGTATTGAGATTTGAGTATGGTTTTCAAACACAAAAACTTATTCCGTTAATCTTCTCACAAAAGCAAAGATTATACACAAGAATTCATTCATTGCATGCAATTTTAATAATTGGAGGAACCATGAAATTTATCTACAAAAATCATCATTTAATATAATTTACAATACCTCTATGAAAAGTCATAAAATTGCTCTTCTGTATTAATTGATAATTTGATCTTGTTCAAATAACTCAATTTTTTTTGGTATACAAAGCTAGACTATTTTATGTGATGATTTATCAAGCCTGTGATATATTGAATGTGATGAAAGGAAGCATAAGAAAGCAACTTTGCAAGATTACATATGTACAATGTGTCTTGATTAGCTTTTCCTGTGCAGCTGTTTGAGTTAACACATGTGGCCATCTGAAAGGAGATAAAAAAATTGAACTTTGATCACTCAGCACATGTGAACAATATGATGTGGCAAAATGCAGAGGCCATGAAACATGAGAAATAACTTGGTTACAATGTAGACAGGCTGTGGCACAGTGCATCATGAATTGAAGGATTCAAATTTTTCTGTTGTCTCTCCTTTGCTTTGCTTTATATCATATTTAGTTTGTCATGGCCTTTAGATTATCATAGGATGCTCAATAATTTGGCAATAGTTTAAAAATTTAATTTTTTGTTTTGTTAACCTAGAATCAAGGTAGACTAAAAGTGAATATTTGATGATATACAACAGGAGTCTCAAACTCAAATACAGCAAAAGACCAATCAATTACATATATATCAGATGTGGCCATATTCAATGTTATTCTGTGAGCCGAAACATAAATTAAAAAAGAAAGGTTCTGACAAAGGCCCTTTTGTTGCCAGGCCTTTACAACTTACATAAATTGTTACACTATCATTTACATTTTAAATTTATAACCATTTTATTCTTAAATTTTCATACTTTAAAAAAATTATTAAAATACATAATTTCGACTGACAAAAGTAAAGATTTTTTCTAAGTCCTTTTTTTAATTTAATTTTGATCCTGTAACTGACATCTTTTCCTCTGCACTAACATATTAAAGAAATCATCAAGGTTGTGAGCTGGATATGAAATCTTCATGGGCAGTATCTGGCCTGCAACCACCAGTTTAGCCATCATAATTTGGTGGCCCTGGTATAAATCTTATTGTTGTTATCAGTTTCTTTCCTGAAATAATTTTGATAGAATTTCTTTAGTAATAGTTCACAAATTCAAATATGTTTGTGAACAAATTTCTAATGAAATTCTTTATTACTAATTTATAATTGATCTTTCAAATTCTTGAATGTAGTACTACATTCTTAATTGACAAAGAATATCTCTCCTATTCTTTATGGAATAAGACAATCAAGCAAGGGATTGCCACAATAGAATAAAAAAAAAAAATCACTCTCTGTTCAGAATCAACAACAGGTCAGATAAATATGGCATAATCTGCTTTAACGGATTAGTCAAAAATCTACTTCTACCACATATCAAGTTTTTTTGATAAAACTAATTATGAAGATGATGAATAAAGAAAATGAAACATTTGCCTTTTTAAGATAAAAGTTTCCCAAAGTTAAATGAGACTAAGATAAAAAAGAATTTTTGTTAATCCTCCAATTAAAAATTATTCAAGGATCACAGTTGTATTACAGATTAAATGCTAAAGAAAGAAGAATCTGGGAGTCATTTGAAAATATCTGCAGGAATTAGAAAATTATCTAATATCATAATAAACATTTTCAAATAAATTGAATTGACAATGAAAAATTATAGCGAAATTATGCAATATCTAAATTTCATTGTAATTGTTCAATTTTACAATATAGTGCTATGAGTTATAA
Source organism: Olivierus martensii (assembly GCA_000484575.1). Classification (NCBI taxonomy): domain Eukaryota; kingdom Metazoa; phylum Arthropoda; class Arachnida; order Scorpiones; family Buthidae; genus Olivierus; species Olivierus martensii. Next base: position 96,918 of record AYEL01054983.1, read on the forward strand.
TGTCATTAAAACTTCATTTCCTGATACTATTTGCATTTTTTTCTTAAAAACATGGGACCAGTCTTGATAAACATGACAGAATATTCTGTCAATTCCCAAATGAAAAAGAGGTACCAATGAAAATAGAGGCCAAATATATTGACAGATTACTGTTGATATAGGTCAGTGTTTCTCAAACTGTGGGTCGCGAAGCGAAATTCTGCGGTCACAAAAATTAAATTCAAACACTTGAATTTCAGTTTATATGTGATTTCACAAATGTCCAATATTAACATTTGGACTATTTTCAGTGTAGTTGGCTGATTGTGTTCATTTTAATAAGTGTGTAAGCTGTGGTTGGTTGATTGTGTTCATCTTAACAAGTGTGTAAATGACTTATATACTTGTACGTTTTATTTCATATTTAATATATGTGTATAAATGATTTATGTATTTGTATGTTTTATTTCATATTTAATACCTGGGATCGGGAAAAATGTCATAATGAAAAATGGGGTCATGAATGAAAAAAGTTGACGAAAAATCTCATAAATTAAAAATGGGGTCGCGAAAAATCTCGTAATGAAAAATGGGGTCGTGAATGAAAAAGGGTTGCGAAAAATCTCGTAATGAAAAATGGGGTCGTGAATGAAAAATGTTTGATAAACGCTGATATAGGTCATAATATATTAGCTGATTCATATAAAGGAAATATTAGCTGTTGAATATAAGATGCAAAAGATGATGAAATGTTTTAATTAGAATACTGTGTATAAAGATATTGCTCATTATTTGACCTTGTATATTGTAATTTAAAAATATATATATAGTAAATTTTTACTACAGACATAGTTTTTGAATTTATTTCCTTCTTAACATCAGTCAGTGAATATTTGGATTCAGCAAAGAATTGTCCTGAATTTTAATAGAAAACGAAAAACTTATTTTGCTGACTATTTTTACCAAAGCAAACAAATATTGTAATTTTTATTTGTTAATACATATTGAAATGATGTTTGACTATGTATACAAAAAATAATTAATATCATTAATAGCAGAAATCACTAAAACTGCTTTACCTTTAAATTAGAGTCTGAAAAAAGCACATCTTCTATTCTATTATAAGCTTCCTCTGTTCTATTCTGTTTTTATGTGTACAACTGACGATGGTATCACAGATACCGAAAACGTTTTTGTCTTATTAAATTTATTCTTTACCACTGCTTAGCGTGCTCTTTTCGGACTCTAATTAATATCATTTTGAAAAATTGACACTTCAAAATCAAATCTTATGCAGTTTTAGAATGTTCTTTGGAAAAATTTTAAAACTTTATAAATGTCTATAAATATGCAATAATTGTTAATTTGCACATTATATGTAAGAAGTAAGATAAGTTATCATGAATTTGATAAAATACAAGGATTTACTCACTTAACATAAAACATTGTATAATTTAAATCATGGATTTGAAGTCTGATTTTTTTTGGCCTCTAATACTTCAAATAAATGAAGTTTTACTGTATTTACACTAAATGCCAAGAACAAAATACACAGTTTACTTATATTAATGAAAATTTATACTGTCTGCTATACACAAGAATTTAAATATGCATATTTTATATATGTAATAAAATATTGATTAAACTATATCAAACACAGTTATAAGGCACTGAAGATAGTATTTACTGAAAGCACTATGCTTTTTAAATTTGTAATTCATTTACTTTAATTTGTTCCCAATATGAAACTAGAATTTATCTGCCTATTAAAACAAGTTCTATCATATATTTAATTATTAGCAATAATAAGTGATAAAGGTTTGAATCTTCAACATAGTAATTCTTAAAGCAAAATTAAAATGTATTCTATTATAATATAATTCCATAAATTAAATATTGTTTTACAAATTATATATTTTTTTAAAGGAAATAAACAAGCTACACTTATACCAGTAACAACAAGACCAATAGCAACTCCTGTAACTACTACCATAAATAATAATAGCCCACAGCAATCATCTTCGATATCTTCAGTTGTAAATGTTTCATCTGGTGCTCCAGTTAGACTTACTCTTCCTATTTCTCCTGTTATTACTGGTCAAACTCAGGTAAATTAATTATTTTTACTAATTTATTTTCTAAAATTGAATAGATTTGTGAGATTGCTTATCTATTTGCATATTCCATTATATTCTAAATTATTGTAATATAGAATGCTGTTTAAAGTTTATATGATGATGGATTGATGGAGTTTGATGGAAAAATTAAAATCAGAGTGATCAATTAGGAAAAGTGGGAATTAAGATTGGTTCTCACTAGCATGGTAGCAGTATTTAACTGATTTATTTTTCCGCCACCAAAAAGCCGCTCATCAGTTCACACTAACATGGTATAATATCTTGAAAATACATTATAGAAAGTTGTAAAGACTTCTCACATTTCATTAGATATAGAGTTCCGGCATTTTGATTGTTGTACACTGTACAATTATGGTGGGGAAAAGTCTAAATAAAAAAGTTTTTGTTTTATGTTATCAATAATTGAAAAAGCAGCTGAGTTGAAATCTAACATAAAATTGTGGAGCATTGCTATTGGTTGAAAAGTAGAACAGTCACCTACTGCGGCGGTTGAAGTCAAAGCTGCTTCACCTCGAACCGCCACCTCAAACCGCTCTCTGACCGCATGGAATGATGTCAAAAGACAGTTTTCTGCATTGAAACCATGCTAGTGAGAACCAAACTTTATGCATGATTTTATTGATCAAGAAAAAACCGTAATAGTGCAGGGTTTTTCCTTTTGTGTTCGGAAAATAAAGGAAAAAATATATAATAGATCCTTTATATTGTGCTTTGAAATACAGTAGTCTTGACAGTGGAGTTCAGTTTGAACCCAAGATTGTAAATCAAAGCAATTTGAAAACATTCAAAAACTTATGAATTGCTCACTATCAATATTATTCATATTCCACTTTATTATAATAAATTTAACAAACACAAAAATACAACAACCAGCATAAATAGGATGCTTTCTGTATATCAGCTATTATACAAGACTATTGCATTGACTAATCACAGAATTTATTGACTACATTACCATTGTAAATTGAGATATACTTGTATTCAGAGAAGCAGGTCCTTATTTCTATGCTTTTTCTTTGATGTGTTATATTGCTATCTACAATGTCAACACAAAACACCATTTGTAGCCTTAATAGCAATTTATGAATTGAGTTAATTAACATATTACTGATTATTGGATATTTTTCTTGATAGGCCTTAATTAACCCTTTCAGTGTCAAGGATATTAATTTCTGCCTGTAATTGAATGTGTGTGATTGATTAAAAATTAAGCCTAATTAATATGCAAAAAATTAAAATTATCATGTCTCACTTAAGTTTCATCATATCTGCTGATATTTTCACGATTTATAATGTTTTTCACTCTTAAGAGTATAAGCATTTTTTGGAATTTTATTTTTTTATAATTTTTCATTCCATATGAGATCACAAAAAACATGATTTTTTTATATGAAACATTAACCATCCAACAAAATGATATGATATTTTTATATAGTGACATATCCAAAACAAGCCATGAATGAAGAAATTCAGACCATATTTTCAGAAATAATTTATAAAAAAATAAACATTACATAACTTTGCAATTTTTTCTTCATTAATTCAAAAAATTACATAACTTTTGTTCAATGAAGTTATGCGATATAATTATTAAAAAAAATTATATAAATTCAATGAAATAGTATCATTTTTATTATTATTTTATATTTATTATCTTATTCTTCATTTGTATAATTTTTAGCTGGATTTTTTATAACTTGATATAATTATTAAAAAAAATTATGTAAATTCAATGAAATAGTATCATTTTTATTAATATTTTATATTTATTATCTTATTCTTCATTTGTATAATTTTTAGCTGGATTTTTTATAACATATTTGAAAATGGTCTCATACATAAACAGCTATAATATTCTTTAAGTAAGCTTGGTTGCTATTTTCTGAGAAGTGAATAGCTGAATAAAGCAAAATGCCCTGTCCATTTAAATACCCCACAGCCAATAATTACTTGAATTCTAACGAATACCGGTAATATTAATTATAAGTAACTTAATGGTGTAACAACTCTGCAAATCCAGAATTTGGCCTGAGCTCAGGTCTTTTACTACTTTCTAAAGTTACAGCCAATAATTACTTGAATTCTAACAAATACCGGTAATATTAATTATAAGTAACTTAATGGTCTAACAACTCTGCAAATCCAGAATTTGGCCTGAGCTCAGGTCTTTTACTACTTTCTAAAGTAAATATAATTAAATCCAAATCAATCTAAATCAAAACTTGACGTTTTAATCGGCAAAAACAAAACAACTGGAAACTTACAACTAGAAGTAACGAATAAGTGTTAGATTGAAAACAACAAATTGTTTTCGGGATGATCCAGAATGACAAAGACAGCTATGAAGATAAGGTCAGAAATGGAGTTTATGAAATTCCTATTACTAATCACTCATTAGGAAGAGAGGAATTTTATATAGGATATACAGAGAGGAACTTGGAAGAGAGATTAAAAGAGCATAAAACAGACCTCAGATTTGGTAAACTCTCCACTGTGCTAAGTCAGAGGTCATTGCTTTACGATGTGGAAGTGCATTGGGGAAGAGCGAAAATTGTCCGACCGAGTGAAAATATCTCGGACCGAAATATGATTGAGGCTTTAGAAATCATCAAAAAGAAATGGGGAGGATATGTGATTAATTTCACGGAACCGGAAACGGTCCCAAGTGCGTGGAGGTGGTTATATAAAGCAAGAAAAACAGAATAAAAAGGATACGCTAAGATCGGTTTCTTGACACTCCCGTAAGGAATGTAGGGCAGTTTATGTATAATTTAGCCTGTAATATATCGTTTTATATATTTTTTACTTTTATTTTTTATTTTTTGTTTTTATTTTATTTTATTTTTTATCTTTTAACGGTTTCTTAATACTTTATATTATAAAAATGATATTTTTATAAAAAAAAAAATTGTGTAAAAATTGTTTGTTCTATATGTAATGTAATCTGGAGGTGGAGTCACGTAACAAATGTATTGCTTGGCTGTCAGGAAAAGCTAAGAAGAGCGCATCCAGATGTACACCGGCCTTTTAAATCTTTACCGTGTTTGTTTGTTTTTATGTGTTAGGTCTCCTGCTTGTGTAAAGCAGGGTTAGTTAGATTGTAACAGCTGAGGAAGACGCCAAGAGTGTCGAAAGCGTTTCTGAATAAAAATCTTTTGACTGCTAAAGGGCTCTTGTGTAGTTACATACATATACAGGATGTCTTTACATATACAGGATGTCCATATTTCTATGGACCAGGGCTTTTCTTGAAAACTACCAGAAATATGAAAAAAACCATAAAACAAGTATCTTTTTCCTTCCAAATTAAAATTTGTTATTAAAATTTTTTCTGCACATCCTTTTGTACAAAATGTGCTACAACTTTGTTTTTTGAATAGGAATGTAGTATTTTTTTAACAGAATCTGATTCTACTGATTTTCTGTGCAATTTTCATGACTAATATTCAATATAATATGCAATTTCATGACTAATATAATATGACTATTATTTTCCTATGACTAATATTTTCAGGAATATTTAGGAAATACATTGCTGTCAAGCTTAGATCTATCAATGGGCTTTCCTATTGTCAGCTATCTTATCATCAGGAATAAAACAAAATATTTACAAAATGTGAAATCATAATGTAGATTTTTTTATATTTTAACAATAGTGTAGAAGTGCACAACACCAGATAAAATCAGAATGCATAATAAATTAACTGATAAATATCATATCTCCAAGTAAAGGGATTGTAAGAGGATAAATTATGTGATAATCATCATAGCACCAAGTGAGGGGACTCTAGTCCTCAATCACCCATAATAAAAATATAAAAGTCAAATTGACATCACATAGCTTGTGTTACATGTAGGTGACATAATCAGATGAAGTTGTAGACAATTGGTGTTTATTTAAAATAGAAAAAAAATGAAAGTGTATACCATCTTTCAAAAACCATTATCCAGGGATAGGTCAAATAAGATCAAATTTTCAACTTGGGAAAAAATTTCTTCTATAGTCAATTGAGTCTCAACTACCAAAGGAGTAAGTCACTGCCAAACTTGATAAAGTCAAGTCCAACTGCTGAAGAAGTAAGTCATCTCTGAATTTGATAGAGCTGAGTCTCAACTGCTAAAGGTGTCAGTTGTGCAAAAACCTTCATCAAAAAGGAAAAGTCAGAGTCGGTCCTGGATTTATAGCAACATGTATCTGGATAATTAGCAGCTAACAGAACAGCTGGTTTATATCCCTTTTCTGTTTCACCTGTGGACATTATCCCTTTCAAGAAAAAGGAATGAAAAAAAAACTAACAGACTAAAAAGAAGAAATCATAGAAGTCTGCAGAAGATAAGGAACTGATCTTGGACCAGAAAGAGAAGAAAGAAAAAGACTTTTTTGTTTATTCTCATCAATGATCATTCATCTCAGCATCTATTATAAGGTATTTATTCTCCTCAGGTGATATATAACACTGTAAAGAACTCTCTCTCATTCAATAAATATGTTAATTGTTGTTAAAGTTGTTGTTTGAGTCAATTCTGTGTCTGAATATTCTGCCTTTCTCCCATCTGGCCTATGCAAAGCTCACAACTGCTCAAAGGTTAAGTCCTGGGCCATCAACTTAGATCCCATAACGTTCCACCCAGAGATCTCACAATAATTATATATAGATCACATCACAATAATTTCTAATAAAAATTATAGATCTCATCTTTAAATCATCCAATGAAATTATTAAGATTTACTGTAGAAATTCATCAGGTTAAAGGATATATATTCTATTTTTTAATTGATAGTGCCAAGGGAGAAAGTAATATTTTCAGCTCTTCTGTTTAAAGTATTCAACCTTACTATTATGATGGGCACTGGAACACATCTCTGCTCAATAGCTGAAGATTGAAAAGCAATGCAAAGAACAAAAAATTTTATTCATTGTTCCATATGATTGCAAAAGATATGAACATGCCAACACACAATCTTACTTTTATTGGATATATAAACTTAGTCAAATTTTGAATAATTTTAAAGAAGAAATTAATTTACCTAAACAAGAGGCAGTTAAAATGGTGTTGAGAGAAAATGTCAAAAAATGGGAAAATTACAAGGAAATTAGAACTGATAATATCATAAATTAAATACAATGATACTTTGGTTAATGATGGTAATCCATTCCAGGATAACTGTCATTAACCAAAACAATTGTTATTCAAGGTGCGATTCCCCATAAGGTTTAATTAAAAATTGATTAATTTGTTCCAGCTCCTCCCCACAGCCATAGTAAATATTAAAAATGCAGATAAAACTCAGTTCCGTCTCCTTCCCACAACCATAGTAAATATTAAAAATGCAGATAAAACTCATAACAACCATAGTAAATATTAAAAATGCAGATAAAACTCATTTAAAATGTCCTGAAAATATGGAAAATATCATTTATTTATTTTATTTGCTATAAAAAAAATTTAATATTAATAAAATGAATTATTCATGAAAACAGTTTTTAATTATCAATCTTCACCAGAAGGACAATTGGGCTCAGTTCAGAGTTTTTTGACAAACACACCCATAAACACTGATTAGCAGCTTATAGATTCAATGATTATTATACACATAAGATTTGATTTTGCCTTTTGATAGCGAACAAACAGTGACACACACTTGCCAATTTTTTGTCTATATGAACTGTACGATCTCGGACAGACTTTTTTCTTCTAATGGAATCCAAAAATGTGATGTCACACCACTTGCAGGTGTCAAGTAATATATAATACAAACAAACAATAGATTCAGACTTTGTTCATAGAATTTAAAATAATAATCATCTAGAAATCTTCAAGAAACTAAAAACTAGTGAACTGTTGATGTCTATTTTTAATTAATTAAATAACTTATTTTCATTACAATATATTAATTATCATTTACTTAAATATATTTTTATATGATTATAATTTTATTAATTTTAAATGATATTGAATATTTTTATATGGTTATAATTTTATTAATTTTAATAATGATATTGTCAGAACTGAATTGATTGTGATAAAAAAAATAACAATTAACAACAGCTAACGAATCACATGATGCGATGAAGAGCTGTTTTACAGAGCTCTATTTTGTTGAAAGTTCATATAATCAGGAATCGTTAACCAAAGCCTGCATTGTTAACTAAGAGATTTTTTCTTACAACCACTTGTTGTTAACCAAGTACGTCATTATCTGAGGCCATTGTTAATCAAGGTATCACTGTATTGGATTTCTAATACATTAGATCCCCAATTTATGCAATTTTAATTTATATGATTTCAAAGATACACAGATGTATCTCTTTATTTTTGTTGAAATTTCATAAAATGTGAATGATTCATTAAAAATATGTTTTTGCAAAAATATCATTTGTGGTTTTAAATTTTCTTATCTATGTTTTAAGTATGTTGATAGATTTCATTTTACCATTCTGTTTGCTAATGTGCCCATTCAGTTATATCAAATTTAAGCACTGATGGACTTGTGCAGTTTTTGATTTATGTAGAAATTTTTTGGATGAATTAACTACATAAGTCTGGAGCTATTGTATTTTCTTATTTCTTTTTGTTTGGAAGCATTTAGTAGACCATATGCAGGGAACTGTAAATTTCTATTGAATTTTGTTTGAATTTCTTGATTTTGCCACAAAACTTTTTACCAGAAAATTTCAATTTATAAGAATTTTGAAACTTTTTATTAAGATTGTACAGGGATATCTTTTCCATAAAGAATATTAAATGACTGACTAAAGTTTCAAAATTTCAGAGGCAAGTTGCAAACTATTTTAGAGAAAATATAAACAAAAAAAAATTTTATCAATTAAATTAATTAAAGAATAGACTAAGAACACATTTATTCAATACAGAATTTTGCTTTGTTCAATGTAATATTTATTTTGGAAATTAACTGTGCAATTTTTAATACACACGAAAAGTAATTTGAAATAAACTCATCACAAATTTACGAATAACAAAATGAATTTTTATTCAAATATGTTTCATTTACTTTGCAAATACATTGAAAGATACAGATAAATGGACCAAGAGGAACCTATCTCAAAAATTACTTAGAATAAATCTTGGATGATTCAAATGTAATTTAACGTTCTTTCATATGGCCACCAGGGTGACAATACTTCTTTTATTCCTAAATATCTTGAAAATATCAGTTGTAGAAAAATAATTGCACCATGAGAATTGCACAAAAAAATCAGTAGAATCAGATTTCATTAAAAAAAATAATACATTCCCATTTGAAAAAACAAAGTTGTAGCATATGCTGTGCAAGAGGATGCACAGAAAAAATTTTAATAGTGGATTTTAATTTGGAAGTAAAAGCAAAAAGTTATGTTTTATAGTTTTTTGTATTTCCAGTAATTTTCAAGAAAAATGTCTGGTCAAAAGAAATATATGCATCCTATATAGTTAAAAATTGTATGTGGATTAATTACTTATGAGCTACATAACAAATAAACAAACATTAATTATTGTTATAGTATTGTCATAACTATAATTGTAATATTACAATGCAAAATTCTATTATATCACTATATATTAAATTATAAAGATGGTTTTCTAAATATTTTTGCATGTCAAAATTTTTTATGTAAACTCAAATTTATATAAGTTGGATTTATGTAAGTCAGGAAAATATTAATATATACCAATAAGATACAAATTAGAACACAAATTTGAATTAACTTTTCAATTAAAAAATTTTTTTAAAAGTTTATTCTAAGACTTCTAGAATTAATTTTCAAAATTCTTAAACTAGATTCATAGTTTCACTGCAAATGTTCAGTATATCTTTTTTAAACAAAGTTTATATTAACTTATTAGGTTATCTTAATATAATTCTTTATAAAATAGTTACAAAGTTCATGCATACATTATAGGTGAAGATGGTTACTTAGTGATTAACTGAAAATGTTACTATTGAAATTTTAGATTTAACAAATCTTGTTACTTCTTTATATGCTTTGGATATTTTATTGATCTTAATGCATGAAATTGTTGTTAATTTTATTATTTTATTAGATTTGGTTAAGTATAATGTGAATTTTCAAATTATTTTCTGCTAAACTGTTCTGAAATTTTCATATATTATACACAATTTTAAAATATAAAAGTATTAATTTTATACAAGTTTACACAGTACTACTACACAGCACTAGCAAGTTTTACAAGACTTTTAATCTGGTATAACATTTTCGGACTAAGTATTAGTTCCTCTTCAGTACCATTGTCTTACAAAACTAATATTCTAAACAGAACAACATACATAGAACAACATAATTCTAAAAATCCTGTATTATGAGTTAAGCAAGTTGTTTTTCTTCAAAGATTTTTATTAATTTTATTTTAATATTCTTAAATTACGCCATCTTCAGGTTCAATTCTGTTGTAAAGTTTACAACAGAATTGAACCTGAAGATGGCGTAATATGCCAAAAACGTTAGTTCTTATATGAATCAAAATTTCTCCTATACTGCAATAAGTGCTTAAATTTTATTTAAGAATATTAAACTAATATAAAATAAGGTAGATAGCAATACAAAAAGTAAAGCAAGTAAAAGTATTAATAAAAAATTATTATTTTAAATAAGTTATAAAAAAAACATGTTGACCAACCACAATAATATTACATACTGTTCTGTCTAATACAAAAGTAATTGAAAAGCTCTTAATTTGAAATGTAAAAAATTGCTTGATAACAATACTGATATTCCTTATGAAACTGCATAGAATTTGTAATTTATATATTTGATATGAAAATATAACATAAAATTTCTGCAATTAGTTAAAAACAGAATGATTATCCATATTTTCTCATTGTTTAGTACACCAGATTTGCAATGATTGTGATTATTACATATTGGTAAGATTTCGTTTTAGTCAGATGCAATGGAATTTTTTTTGTTTTGATTTTATTTATTTACTTTAATTTTTAATAACAATGCTATCTGTTCAAACAATAATTAATTTTATTTTTTTTTTATGTTAAATAAAACTTTTTGTATATTTGCAAGCTAAATTGTCAATAATATATTGTATATTATTTGTTTTTATCTAAAAAATTGTATACAGGTAATATCTCAGTTATCTGAAATAATTAAGACAAGAAGATTTTGGATTTTGGAATACATATGATGGAATTGAAAAGAAGTGAAGAAAAATTTGGTATTAGATCTTTTTGACATTTTTAACAATATATAAACAATACAAAAGAAAATAAGAAATAGTCACAGACACTTTGCACTAACAATATTTAGCAGTTTGCTGAATCAAATTATTGCATACATAGCTACATGTGTATTATGATTCAGTAAACTGTGCAATCTGCCATATTTGTTCCCAATAAAGATCATTATTTTACTGATTTTTTCAATATTTTTATTAAAAATACATAGATATGTATGGTTGTACATAATTTAATAACTTAATAGTTATTTAGATATCAAATAAGTATAAACATGGTACATAAAGCAGTTGTGTTTCTTCCTCTATTAGCAAAATCTATGGTGATAGCAGGATCTACCATGTTTATTTCTAAAAAAACATATTTATTTTCAATTCTATCATTAAAAATATGCAGATATGGATGAATGTTCATATTTAAATATATTCAAAAATATTAATTTACTGGACACTTCACAAGGAAGATTAGAAATATGTAGATTAATCTTTTCTAGTGAGTAATTGTGGCAGAATTACTATATGTATCATCAATTAATATTAAATAGAAATGTAACAATCTCTATACAGATATTTCTAATTGACTATTTATACATTCTCTGATAATTTTGATCATTTAGAAGATATTGGATGATTATTTTATAGCCAATTTTAGACATTAGATTTGTGCTTCTGGCAATTAGATATGTACTAGTTGGCTTTTCACTTTTGTCAGTTATAGCAAAATTTCTGTTGGAGTTTTGAGTTTTTTATTACTTAAACTTTGTTAAATATTTTGGTTGAAATTTGGAAATGACAGACTCTTTTAATATTTTTTTGATATTTTCTGTTGAGCAAACACTTCAATAGAATCATAGTGGAGAGAAACTTGACTAGACATAACATGACACAATTATTTCCTATTCTCTATTCATTGCATCATAATGTTTCAGTGCTTTAAGTCTAGAATTTTGTCTAAGTTGTCATATTTATTACAATTGTGAATTGGAGTTTGAAAATTATAAAAAAAATTATCTATTTATTTCAATAAATGTTGTATTGATCTAATAATTGAAAGTTGAAGAATTGGCTTATACATTCATTGATTTATATACAATTATACATGATAATTAATCATATATGTAATCCAAAAATTTAAAATCTACTCTGAGTACAAAATACTTAGCTTAACTGTGTCACAGAAATGTGAAACAGAACTGTATTTCATAATGTCATCTATTGACATCTTTATAAGATGAAATGAGTGAGAAAAATGTATTATCTTAGTTAATTTATTAAGTATTTAGTAAGGTCTGCTTAGTTAATTTTTTATATTTTTAAATTTTAAATAGTAAAACTTTTAATTTTTTATAGTTTTAATTTTTAAGTCACATTTTATTATCATAACGGCATTTTCTAATATTTTTTTATTGTTCGTTTGGTGGCATTCCAAATCATGAAATCTGCTATTGAACTTCAGAGAAAATATAAAGAAAAAGTGTCTGTAGAAAGAAAAACAGGCATCTTCAATAATTCAAAATAATGAAATCTGATACTGAATATCAGAGAGAATGCAGAGTGAAACAGTCTACTGAATGAAAATGAATAACTTTGATATCAAAACTAGGAAAAAATTCAGCAAAATTAAAAAAAAAAAAAAAAAAATAGCAAATGTAGATAGTTATCTAATTAATAAAAACTTCATTATTTTTTAATGAATTTTTAATATAGAAATGAAACAAATTTCTTTTTCTTTGACTGAAAAATATCAACTTTCTGATACAATACAGAAATCCTTTGATTAGTGCGGGTTTGAATAATGCGGTTTTGATTAATGCACAAAAAATTTGACACCATCCCTTGATGTATGCAGTGCCAAATTTGATTAGTGTGCTTCAACAAGTGAAATTTTTTTTTGCAAACCCTCTGAAGCGTTGGCAACTGAATCTTGGGAATTGTAGTCTGCATTATTAGAGCACTACAATAAATTTATTTATTATATTAATTCTGTTAATATTATGATTTTTGCCATGTAACTGCTATATTTTAAATTCATTCGTAATTTTATTTATTAATAAATTTAGCGTGAATGGTAGCTACCTAATAATAGCCATTACAATATTATATAGCCAGCCCTGCCTTCAGTTCCTCTCCAGTACTTGATGTCTTTAGGATAAAATTATCACAATTAATGTAATTTCCTAATGAATGTGACAAATATTCTATAATAATAATTTCGGTAATGATATCTATATAACTAAGGTATTAATCAACAAACAAGAATTAGAAGAGAAGCAGGGAGTTGAGCTATCTTAGACAGCCTTGGGGCAGAGCCCTCTTATAAGAATTTAAAATATTCTGCATTAAAAAGATATATTTTTTATGATATAACAGATCTAAATACAATAAAAAATATTTAAATTATGTAGCTTTTTTCAGACAATGATAAATGAATACATTGAAAAAGAAATATTACAATAGATTAAGTTATATGGAAAAAATTCAATGTTTTTTGCAGAGTCCAAAGTATTATAAAAAATCAAGATTTAGAATTATGATTTACTTTCATATTGATAATTATGCATAAAACCTGGCTGTTTAAGCATAACTGTATGCATTTTGTAAAGTTTGTTTTAAACAATTTGTCAAAATTGTGAGGTGAAGAATTGTGTTCTTTCACCTGCAGTGTTGTTTTTTTTCTGAAAGGCTGGTCATTATGATTGGAGTCATCTGGTTTGATTTGAGGAAATAAGCTGAGAACTGCTTTTGATCTGTACTATAACTGAGATAGGCTATGTGAATAGCTGAAAACATTTTTAAGTAAACAGTTTTTCTTACAGTAGAAGAAAACAATTCTTCTATTCTGTTTTTTGTTTTCTTATAAATGTTTAGATTCTATTATTTCTTCTTTTTAGATTTTACAGTAAGAGCCCTCATATTATTTTCATAAATATTAATATATTGAAAAAAACAGTAAAAACAATAATATTGAAAAAAGGTATATTAATTATATTTTTAAAAATAGAAAAATTTTACTTCTCTGTATTTGCATCCATATAATTATGAATATTCATCAGCTTTTCCTTAGAGATTTCAAACAATAATTTTAAGAGTTCATTTTTCCAACTTAAGCAAAATTTTGTAATAGAATTTTTCAGAAGAGTTGAATCAACTGATAAAAATTGCACATAATATATTCTTTCTTCTTTCTGTGCATTATTCATCAATTCAGTATATCTGAAACAGAAATTAAAGTGTGTATGATTTTAATATGAAATATCTTAATCATTCTAATTAAATATTTTTATAAACTGTTGAATAATTATGATTTTAATATGAAATATCTTAATCATTCTAATTAAATATTTTTATAAACTGTTGAATAATTTATTAATATTAAATTAAAAATTATAATTAGATTTAAAAATGATTAAATTCTTTGATTATTGATTATGTGCTAATTTTATTAGTCTTCAGTATACTACTAACTGTTCATTCATTCATTTAAACAGTATTTTCATTTGTTTGAAGGAGCTATAGTTCCTTCAATTAAATGAAGGAATGAATAGTTCAAAACTAATATTATTATTAATATAGAATATAAAAATTATATTTTATATTCACAGATTAATCTGTTGGTTGCCACTGTGAACTAGAGTTCCATAGTGTCAAGGTCACTGCTGTAGCACCTCAAATTATAGTTCCTTGAAATCAAAATATTTGTTTTTCTCAATATTTTTTAATTGTTTATAGATTACTCTACTTTGATTACTGGGCATGTTCTTAAAATTTTTTAGTTTATAATTTAGGACACAGAGAAATTTTCTCTGATGCATATTTTTTTGTATTTTTTATTTAATCAATACAATCTATTATTATTATTATTTTATAAACTGTAATTATTAAATAACTATTTTATAGAATTGTTTGAAAAGTAATTTTTTTTTTTTCATGAAAATGAATAACAATTTTTTTATAGTATATAAATATTTTATTTAATTATATTGGGTTGATGCAAAAGTTTGTCCTGTTTTTGGCAGATGGCATTTCATCGCAAAATGAAAGTATTATCTACTTTCTATGTGTAAAATTTTGTTATTGTTTGACAAAAGAAATTTCAACAAGTACTTGAAAAAAAAATTGTGTTATTTGGGTATGTTTTTAAAATTTTGTTAAACATTACAAATGGTAATGTTTTTAAAATTTTGTTAAACATTACATTACAAATGTTACAACATTACATTACATTTTTGATATATTATGCTTTTTTATTTTCAAAAAGGAAAGAATGCTTCACAGATGCAAAAGAAGATATGTGTTGTGTATGGTGAGGATGCTACTGACAATTCCCCCTGCCATAAGTGGTTCAGAAAGCTTTGTGAAAACAATTTTAATCTTAGTGATGCATCACATTCTGGACAACTGGCTGAGACTGATGACAAAGAAATATTGATACTAATTGAAAGTGATCAGCATAGAACAACTTGAGAGATCAGAGAAATTCTTGGAATCAACCAATCAACAGTGTCAAGGCGATTATATCAACTTGGAATGGTTAGCAAGGTTGATGTATGGGTGCCGCATGAGTTAATGAAGAAAAATTTCATAGAGTAAATTTCTATTTGTGACTCTCTACTGAAGCACAATGAAATCAACCATTTTTAAAGTGGATGGTTACATGTGATGAAAAATGAATTGTGTATAATAATGTTAAGCATCAGAGATTATGGTCTAAGCACAGAAATGTCCCTTCAACCAGCACAAAAGCCAGTTTACATCCATAGAAGGTTATGCTATGCATTTGGTGGAACTGGAAGGGAATCGTTTATTAAAAGCTATTACCTGAAAACCAGACCATTAATTCAGAGAAATACTTTCACAACTAAGTTAAATAAAGTGAGCAATCAATGAGAAGCAGCCTGAATTAGCTAACAGAAAGGGCATTGTGTTCCATCAAGACAATGCTAAACCACACATGTCTTTGGCCACCTAACACAAACTTTTACAATTTGATTGGATGTTTTGATCCATCCACCATATTCCCCCAACCTTGTGCCCTCTGACTATCATTTATTTAGATTGCTTCAAAATAGTTTAGATGGTAAAAACCTTACTTCCTTGGAAGACTTGAAAAATCACTTGGATCAAAAACCTCAGAACTTCTATGAGCACAGGATTATGCAGCTACAGAGAGATGGAGAAAGGTCATTGAACTGAACAGCACAAACTATATTGATTAAATGTAAGTTTTATTAAATAAAATTTTTTTTCAATTTTTGTCAAAAAATGGGACAAACTTTTGCATTAACCCAATATATTGACCATTTTGGTCCAATACCTTTTGCCATGTTTCTGGTAGTTGCATGATTCCACACTCATAGAACTTCTAATCTTTGCTTGCAAAAAGCTGAATCAAGTGATTTTTGAGATCCTCATTTGAACTAAATGTTTTGCCATCTAAAGAGTTCTGTAAAGATTGAAACAAGTAATAATTGGAGGGTGCCAGATCTGGCGAATATGGTAGGTGTGGTAGCACATCTCATCCAAGCTGTAACAGCTTCTGGGAAATCATCAAACTTGTATGAGATTAAATAAAAGTAAACAATAAGCCAAATTAGTAAGATAAATAATTTATTCAAAAACGTTTTCGGCTATCCACATGGCTAGCCTGATGGAGAGAAGCTTCTTTGGTCTGTATTTCAACTGAGGCAGGCTATGTGGATAACTGAAAACATTTTTAAATAAACGATTTATCTTACTTATTTAGCTTATTGTTTACTTTTATTTAATATCTAAAGTAAGAAGTATTTCAGTATCGATTGTATGAGATTTGGTGTTATCATTGTGAAACATTATGCCTTTTCTGTTAATCAATTCTGGCCTCTTCTGTTTGATAGAATCACTCAATTTGTCCAATTGGTGGCAGTACACTTCTGAATTAATTTGGAATTGTATGGTAGAAGTTCAAAAAACAATTCCCATGAAATCTCACCAAACAGAGAGCATTACTTTTTTTTAATGAATATTGGCTTTTGAAGCTGGCTCATCTCTTTTGCTCCATGATTGCTTGCATTCAATATTGTTGTAAACAATCGATTTTTCATCATCAGTTATGATTCTCTTCAGAAATGTATCATATTCTTGACATTTGAGCAGCAAATCACAGATGTCGATGCAATGGAGCAAATCTCTTTCTTTGAAAACATGTGAAACCCAAATTTAATGAAATGAAACCAAATCGTTTCATATAGTCATGAGCAGTCAAATTCAACAAATTCGATCTCGTAGTAATTTCTCATATTGTTATTTGGTGGTTTGCTTCAACCAGTGCCTTTATTTTATCTTCATTAGCTTCAACTAGCTTTCTAGAATGTGGTGCATCTTTAATATCAAAATTGTCAGAACGAAACTTTGCAAACCAGTTTTGGCACTGGCACTCTGTTAACACATTTCCATACACTTCACATAATTTTTTTTTTCTTGAATAGCATTCTTACCTTTTTGGTAATAAAAAAGCAAAATATGCCAAAAATGCTTCTTTTTATTATCTATTATTGGTACAACACCAAAAAAAACAACTCCACAGAATTCAAAAAAATTTTTTTTTTAATAAACCTTGAAATGTCAGCTGTCAAAATATATAATGACAATATAGTTTAGAATGAAGTTGGTGGGTTAAAAATACAACTAACATCACTCGTGGGAAAACCAAAATTACTTTCCAAACAACCCAATATTAATTTTTTCAATGATTATTGTAAATAATTATATTAGATCGGAAGAGCGTCGTGTAGGGAAAGAGTGTAGATCTCGGTGGTCGCCGTATCATTAAAAAAAAATTTTATAAATAAATCATATGTTATTTAATGATAATTTGTTTATTTTTTCATTAAAATTAATTTAAATGAATTTTATATTACAAAGAATGAATATATTACGAAATATATAATATGAAATTGAAAAAAATTAAAATAGTTATTCAAAACTTAATGTATTTTATTTTTTCAAAGATAATTGTTTATCTGAAACCATTGCCATATTGATTACCAATGGAAATGATTGATCATTCTTTTATCAAAATGAAAACACTATCCATAGTAAAGAATTGTAATATATTCTATTTTATATTAAAATTATATCAAAATTATATACTATATATATAAGGCCTACCTGTTGTTGCTATTTTTTATCAGAAGTAGACCATTTTCTTATAGATTAACTTTTATGATAACACTGCATATATTGTAAATTGTTTCATAGATATTTATCTTGAATAATATAAAACTTTCTCTTTTGTAATTATTAGTTGTTTAAATATTTGGTATGATTTCTAAGCATCCTAATTAGAAGAAAGATCAAATATAAGTACCAGTTCCATTTTATTGGATAGTGAATAGAAAATATTAGTTTATTTATATTGGAAAATCAAATATTAATTAGATAAATTAGCATCATTAGATATTTTTTATTGTCTCCAAAGTCTGTTGATTCTGGTTTGCTAAAATCAAGATTCAAATTTTTTATTATTTGAGTTAAATTTATTGAATTTTTGCTCTTTCCAATATCATTATTATCTATAATAATAAGTTCCATATATCCTTATATTTTTCAAACTGAAATCATTCCAGTAGCTATTAATTAATGGGTATTTAAGCAGCTATTGGAATCTATTACAACTTTTAGATTTAATCAAATTATTATATCCTTCAGAAACTGTTAAACTTTTACAATAATTATATAATTTGAAGAATTCATATACAAGTTTTTGGTTTTTGATTCTTGTAGTTTTGTTTTCTTGATGTTTATTAAGATAATATATAGTATCCTAGTAAACATTAGTAATGAGAAATCCATAAATTTTTGCCATTTCCAACTTACAACAGCAGTGTTTCAAATATTTGAAATTGAACTGTGTTGTAAGTTGAGGACTATCTGTATTTCAAAGTTTAAACAATATTAAAATTCATTTACTTTTAATCAAAAGATTGTTTTTGTGTGGCATTTTTTAGAATAATTAAAACATTTATGCATTTTAATCAGTTTGAATTGGTTGAATCTTTCAAGAACTATTAGAAAATAACTTTTAGATACTAACAAGTAAGTTTATTGTACAGTAATTTCCTTTAACTATAACTTCTGAGAGTTACTATAATGAATGGTTCGAAATGGATGGTAACAATACTAGTTTCAAAGGAATAAAAGAGAAATCTAATATTAAATGTTCTATCTTACAGAAATTAACTAGAGTATGGGAAATGTGATTCTGGACTGTAGGGCTAATTTAGTATTGTCATCAAACAGAATTTATTATGATACTTAAAATAGATAAAATAATAAAAATAGTTGAAAAGCAAAATTTAGTCTGCATATTCTATTAATTTAGTCTGTAACTCTTGCCAATGAAGAAAGGAATTTAATAAGCTGAAAATTATATAGTTATTTATCCCTAACAATATGCCAAAATAGACTGGATCACAGATAACAGAATTTAATATGTAAATGATGATGATACACATAAGCTCTCAGTTAAAGTGAAAAACAATTATTTATTGCAGAGTACTTTTGGTTTTTAATAAACCATCATCAGTGCAAATATTACATCCTTTATATCAAAACAAGATGGAATGGTTAATAATATGATAACTTATGGAATGGTTAATACAATGATAACCATTCCATCTTGTTTTGTTATAAAGATGTAATATTTGCACTGATGATGGTTTATTAAAACCGAAAGTACTCTGGCAATTAATAATTGTTTTTCACTTTAACTGAGAGCATTATAAATGTGTGTTATTTGTAGTTTTAAAAGTGAATTTGGATATATATTTTAGTAAATAATAATTTTTTAAATGAAAAAGCATGAAAGATTAAAATAATTTAAATAATATATTTTTATTAAATGATGCCATGTATATTTTTATGCATTATATTTGTTTTATGCAGTTGTATTCAAAGAAAAATTGTGAGATTTTAATAACATTTAAGATTTCAAGTGTAAAATATATGTAGAATTTAATATTTAATAGTTATATTTATTTAATTTTTGAGTTATCATATTTCACATTATAGATTAATATTTTAGATTTTATGGGTATCCAACTCCTCCAATTTTTAGGAGGGATCTGGGTTTGGACCATTGAAACCCATCCTTCAATCTTCTGGTTGACCCCATGATGGGTGTTGGTCAACCTGTGATGATGGCAGCTCTATATGTGGCCGCCGCCAGATAAAATTATTCCATGAGGATAGTCTGGATTAACTAACCTAATGGAATGACAGGCTTAGGCCTTGTGCGCTCATGGACTTATGGGTAAGGATGGAAGAAAAGTAGCTTTCCCAATTAAAATGAACTCAGAGACAATGTAAAACAAATCAAAGATTTATTAAAGAAGGTTAGAGAGAGATTTTACAATTTTTTGGTGTTAGAATGGCATCCATACCAGGTTAA
>AYEL01054984.1:0-12101 GCA_000484575.1 Olivierus martensii
TATGTTTTTTTGGGTCTCCGGAACGAATTAATCAAATTTCCATTAAAACCTATGATAAATCGATGATTGGTTAACTAACAATTCGGATAACGAACATTTTCTTGGAACGGATTATGTTCGTTAACCGATCACCCACTGTACAGTCAATTCCGCTTAATTTGGCTACCGGTTAATTGGGGCAGCTGCTTTTTTGAGCCAAATCTCAAAGAATGGAAACCAAACTAATAAACTAATACACAATTTAAATATTTAATTGGGAAACTTTTTGCTTAATTGGGACAGTAGCAGAAAAGGAATTTAACAATTTTTGATATATTTTAGGGATTTTTTGAATGTATATCAATGCTAAGTATACTATTATTTAGCAACACTAGAGTGATACAAATCAGTTATCTATTGTCGTGTGTCTGGTATGTGTCTGCTTAACAGTCTATCACTACTATATACTGTACCTATCGAAATTGATTTACAGTGTTGATTTTATTTATAATTTTTAAATCTTTGCCAAGATACCAAGAAATGATTTTACACTTTCAAGTAAAATTATTTTGCTGGATAAAATTAAAAGCCAGCCATTTAATACAAGCCATTGTAGACTTGCTGATATAACTGGTGTATCAAAATCTATCATAGCGCATCTCCTACAACAAGAAAATCAACTTCATGAAGAGTGAGCATTACAGAAAGAAATTCCAGGAATATCCAGAATAAAACGTAATGGAAAGGATCCAGAAATTGAAACAGCATTAGATCAATGGTTTTTATAGTTAGCGGGCGAAATGCGAATATCAGCATTCTAGTATTGAAGGCGAAGTCAGAGGAGATCGCTAAAAAGCTAATAATTAGGTACCTATGTTAAGAAAGCATTAAAATAGTTACATAATTATTATTTTTTTACCTACTTATTTATTTACTATTAGATATTTTATTTTAGAATTTATTATTAGTTTGTTTAATTGGGGCAGCTGTTTAATTGGACCAAAATGGATTAGTCCCAGTGTGTCCCAATTAAGTGGAATCGACTGTAGTTATCTCCACAATATAGTACAACTGGATTTGTAGCAGAAACTCTTGTCATCTGCTATAGAATAGAAAATTCAAACTGGCACATGAAGAAGTAGAAGTAGCATTTTACATATATAGTCATCATGGTTTTATAACATATTAAGTAAATAACTTTCATTTCTGGATTGTGCCTAAGTAGATGAGTTTTTATGCAGATGACTACTACTTTAGTAGTAATAAATATTTTCATTATTATTTATTTAGTAATTTAGTAAATTTATTTATTATAAATTTATTTAGTAAATTTAGTAGAAATAAAATTTACAGATAAATATAAATTTATTTAGTAAATTTAGTATAATAAATAAATTCATTATTATAATCAGATTGATTTTAGAGGTTCATATTTTCATTTTTAGATAAATAAATCATTGTTTAATCTTAAACTATTGATTTTTTTATCCTTAACAATCTTCATCTCTAAAATTTAATTGTGGAGACAAAGATTAATTATGAATCAAAAAATGTAACTTAATTATGTTATTTTCATTCAGTTTGTCAAGCACAATTTTATTTTAAAGTTTTGTAAAGTTTGTGTTTTACATACATTTTATAAACAATAATAAAGGCAATAATAGTTCTTTGTGAAATAATGCAGGTATTACACAAAAAATGAGTATTTCACTTTCTGCAGAAATAATCTTGACATTTGAAATTATCAACTCTAAAGTAGTTTATGACATAAATTTCTTCAAATTCTGAAATTTACACTTTTATATCCTCCCTTGTGACAAATAATATGGAATTGCATATATCTGAAATGCCTGAGCTTACTATAAGTTACTAAAACTATAAGTAACTTATAACATAAGAATGGTTGAATGGATTTTTATGAAACAACTTTTGTTTGTTAGGAGATTTAGGGAGGAAGAGTTATGATAGGTATTGATTATTAGAAATTTTTTTTTATTGTAATTTGGTGTAAATGACTTGATAAAAATGAAAGATCAACGCTATTTGAGCAACTTCATTAGATTACAGTGACCACATAACATGTTAGCTGATCGATATCATTGGATTACTATGAACGTGTCTTTGGTAATTGAGCAATCTCATTGGCTCATAATGGCCATGTGATTGTTGCCCATGGCTTCGATGAGACTATTCAGTTACTAAATTCAAAATTAAATGGCAGATATCGAGTACTGTACTGTATATTATTTTGTTAAATTATTGAATTTCAGATTTCATATTAAATGATTTCTGAAGTATTTTTTAAATCATTCTTTAATTTTCTATTGATTATAGCTTACATTACCTTATTTAGCTATAATATACTTAAGTTAAACTATAAGTTACTTAAGTTAAATATACCTCTGCTTGTATTGGGTTGTTCAGAAAGTAATTTTGTTTTTTCCACCAGTGGCGTTAGTTGTATTTTTACCCACCAATTTTTATTCTAAGCCATATTGTCATTATAAATTTCGAGAACTGACGTTTCAAGGTATATTTATAAAATTTTTTTTGATTCTCTACAGTTTTTTTTTTTTTGGTGTCTTATCAAAAATGGAAAATAAAATGGAGATTTTTGGCATGTTTTGCTTTTTTATTACCAAAAAAGTAAGAATGCTGTTCAAGCAAGAAAAAAGTTATGTGAAGTGTATGGAGATGTGCTAACAAAATTCCAGTGCCAAAACTGGTTTGCAAAATTGGAGATGTGCTAACAAAATTCCAGTGCCAAAACTGATTTGCAAAATTTTATTCTGACAATTTTGATGTTAAAGTTACACCATGTTCTGGAAAGCCAATTGAAGCTGATGATGACAAAATAAAGATATTGGTTGAAGCAAACCACTGAATAACAACATGAGAAATTGCTACAAGATTGAATTTATTGAATTCAACTGTTCACGACCAGTTGAAACATTGATATTTGAGTTCCACATATTCTCAAAGAAAGATCTGCTCCATTGCATCGACATAGTTCCACATATTCTCAAAGAAAGATCTGCTCCATTGCATCGACATCTGTGATTTGCTGCTCAAACATGAAGAAAGATCCCTTTCTGAAGCAAATCATAACTAGTGATGAAAAATGGATTGTTTACAACAGTTGAATGCAAGCGATCATGGCGCAGAAGAAATGAACCAGCTCAAAGCACACTGAGACCCCATATTCATCAAAAAAATGATGTTTTTTGTTTGGTGGAATTTAAATGGAATTGTTTTTTTTTTGAGCTTCTTCCATACAGTTCCACAATTAATTCAGAAGTGTACTGCCACCAATTGGACAAATTGAGTGATTTCATCAAATAGAAGAGGCCAAAATTGATTAATAGAAAAGGCATAGTATTTTACCATGACAATGTCAAACTTCATATAAGTTTGATGACTATAAAGAAGCTGTTACAGCTTGGATGGGATGTGCTACCATAACCACCATATTTGCCATATTTGGCACCCTCCGATTATTACTTATTCCGGTCTTTACAGAATTCTTTACAAGGCAAAACACTTAGTTTAAATGAGAATATCAGAAATCACTTGGTTCAGTCTTTTGCAAGCAAAGATTGAAAATTCTACGAGCATGGAATCATGCTACTACCAGAAAGATGGCAACACGTGTTGGGTCAAAATGGTCAATATATAATTAAATAAAATTGTTGTTCATTTTCATGAAAAACTACTTTCCGAACAACCCAATATATATATATATATATTCATCCTACAGTGATAACTGATTCCACGCTTTCAGAGTCCCATCGTTTATAGTATTCAATAGGATGAAAAACAGCGTAAAACCTACAAGAAATGACTTCCCTATCATGGGTAAGGTCGACCTATGTTAACAGTGGTTGGGCGTTGAATTTGCATTTAACATTTTTTATTGCTTGAACTTTTTAAAACCTCAAGACAAACAAATTTCTAATATGTATCCTAATAAGTTTTGAAATACAGTAGGGCCTTATCATAAATTTTTTATGAAAATATCTCATAAACTTTTATGCTATTCAATTATATCATTGAATGTGATTTTAATTACATACTTTTTAATTCTGAATTTTTCATCATTCAAAAATTATATACATGTAAGGAAAATTGATGATTAACTCTTTTCACAATTCCTTATCGTTCTTATTTTTTATTGTATTCAATGGTGAGCTTTAGGGGGCTTGCTCGAGCCCTTTCTTAAATTTGTCTCTAATTTGCGAGGCTGTAGTTCTTTTTCTTTGTTTGTTTATATCTTATTATTGAAATTATTTGAAAATAAAAATACTATATTTTGAATTGAATCTGAAATATTATTATTTTGATAAGCAATATATTTTTTAGAGAAAATGTACTTCTATTAACTTTAGCATAAATAATTATAAAAGCAAAAATTAATTTATATCTGATTAAATTAAATATATTGAACAATAACATATTAAAAAAAATTGATAATTTTCTATAAAAACTGAAATAAATAAAAGGGTTCAAAATTACTCAAACATCCATTAGACTAAATTAGTGTCAGATTTACATTTTATATGGCCCCAGGCTATAAATGAAAAAAAAACAATTTATTAAATTAAGAAGAATATTAAAATATTTTTTACATAAAAATATTATTCTCTTATAAAAATTACTGTTTTGCAGTCAAATAACATGGTTAACATATGATGCTTCTGCAATCATTTTTATTAATTTTAATCTTGAAAACAATCTCTCTCTTAAGTAATTAGTAACCATTAAATATAAAAAATAAATGTAAAATAGTTTCAACATTTAGAAATGCCAACTTTTTTGTCTTTTACAATAATTTTGTACAAAATATTTTTATGAGATATAAATATAGGGATAATTTGTTTTAAAATACAGTGAAACCCCGCTCGTGCGTTCCTGTATCGCACGACTTTCCCGCTTTAAACATCTATTTTCGGAAGTCCGAGCATTTTCTTATACATGCAATGTAAAACTTTCCCTTTTCCTACGTTTTAATTATATAACGTTTTTATTATGACGTCATCAGAGTTCTTTTTTTTATTATGACATTATCAGAGCTTCCTTCTTCGTGTGTTTCCCCGCTCGTTCGACTTTTCGGGCCGGTCCCCGAAAAGTTTCAAATGGCTCGTTCAACTTTTCGGGCCGGTCCCTGAAAAGTTTCGGGGTTTCACTGTAATATTCATATTTGAGAAAAAATTTGTAAATCTGGAAATAGTTAAGTGGGATATGAAAATGATTAAGTTCATACCAAGTCCCTTATCTACAATCTTCTGGGTATTCTTCTAATAAAAGATCTATTCTGCAAAAGTCATCAACAGTAATACTTAAGTTTACTATAAACAAAAATTTGTCTGAAATTTCCATATAAACAGCAGCTCATTTTTGTAAAATATCAAACCATTAAGAAAAAAATATTAATTTAAAAATTATCTTTGGAAGAAAGTTTAATTGTTGCATTTATTGCATTTCTGTCATTAACTTGTTTTTTCCTGATTCTCTATTATTTGTTTTATAATCAATGCCCAATGAAATATATTTAGTTTTTTCAAATTGATCAAAATTATCACATATACTTCAAAGGTATTCATACAGTGATTTATAAAACATGACACAACTACTTAGAGCTATTTGAGAATCTTGTAAACCTTTATTAGATTTTTCAAACATTTTTAAAACAAGCTTTTGCCAAATTGAAAGCTTTGTTTTGCAACCTCTTCTTCTTTATGCCAATGAGACTACCTCATTCACCCTTTTCTTGTTATAATGCTGAGTTCATGTATATTGTGTAATGTGTATTATAGTTCATGTGTATTTCTAGTGTGTGAATTAAATTTTTAAATTCAAAAAACTTTAAAATCTTATGTAAGCATTGAGGTAAATCCCTCATTCCACATAAGAAAGCATAAGATTTTCTTTATCCATCCTTCCCCTTAAAATGCTTACATAATATATGAATGTTTCCTTACTGTTTTTGTTGAGTTTTATATTTGTTTAGTCTACATCAGTGCTGTCCAATTATAATGAACCCAACTGCCATAGCTGTGTTTACTATAGATATGGAGGGCCACAGTTACAAAAAAGGGGTAAGGCTTTGATACTTGATATACTATTGTCTCAACAAACCGGAATGCAAAAATATAATGCTTTTTGAAAACAAATTTTATTTCCAGATTAACAAACTTTATTACAAAATTATATTTACCAGATGACATACAATAAAAACATGTTAATCTTTAATCTTTAATTTAAGTTTATAATCAAATATTGATTAATCAAACACTGATTGTTACATGTGCATACATAAGAGTAAAACAATATAATTAGTACAAAGATAAACAATATAATTGTATATTGATTGTTACATGTACTTACATAAGAGTAAAACAATATAATTAGTA
This sequence comes from Olivierus martensii, assembly GCA_000484575.1. NCBI lineage: Eukaryota > Metazoa > Arthropoda > Arachnida > Scorpiones > Buthidae > Olivierus > Olivierus martensii. Next base: position 6,390 of record AYEL01054984.1, read on the forward strand.
CAAACACAAAAGAAAATAAAAGTACACATAATACAAAGTTAAACATAAAAAGATATACAATAAATATATAAACACAGATAAGTAACGAAATTGGTAAAAACAAATATGCAAATCACAGAAAATTCAGCAAATTTTTGCTGAATAAATAATTAGTAACATTGGAAATATATAATTTAATAAACCTATTAAAAGCATATTCACTATAGTAAAACAACTCTTCCAGAATTAACTCTGGTCTATCAATTATCTGTAATGGGAAAGACCGCTTGGAAGTCCTTAAACAACCTATATGACTTCTTAAACATGTAAAGAAGAGAGTATTAAAGGATTGGGAAAACAAACCAATATCAAGAGATTTCAAAATCTTGATGGATGTAGAAATGTAAGTATTTTAAATCAAAATAATATATTCGAGTATTCAATGACATAATATCAGAAGAATTACCAATCTGTAGTACAGCTAATATTCTATTATAAATTTTGTTAAGCTTTACCAAAGAAGTTGAATTGCAGAGCTCCAAACTAGAATACCATAATCTAAAACGGGATATAAATGCAGAAAAAATTATTTTCCGAACACATGTTGATTTTCGTAATGGGAAAGACTGCTTGGAAATCCTAAAAACGACCTATATGACTTCTTAAACATGTAAAGAAGCGAGTATTAAAGGATCGGGAAAACAAACCAATATCAAGAGATGCAAAATCTTGATGGATGTAGAAATGTAAGTACTTTAAATCGAAATAATATATTTGAGTATTCAATGACATAATATCAGAAGGATTACCAATCTGTAGTACAGCTAATATTCTATTATAAATTTTATTAAGGTTTACCAAAGAAGTTGAATTGGCAGAGCTCCAAATTAGAATACCATAATCTAAAACAGGGGATATAAATGCAGAAAAAATTATTTTCTGAACACATGTTGATTTTAAGTAGTATAAGTGTCTAAAGATTATACCAAGACATATGTATAATTTTTTAATAAGACATTGAACATGTGAATTAAAGGTAAGTTTGTCATCAAATATGATACCGAGATCTGTAATTTCAGAAAGATGCTTTATTATTATTGATAAAAATGTCTTTAGGTATTATATGATGTTGTGAGAAAAATAAATAACTCGATTTAGAAAAATTTACTTCTAATCTATTATTGCTTAGCCATGACATTATTTTATTCAGACCATTAGAGATAACCAAATGAGAAGTATTAAATATTTTAATATCATCAGCATATGCTAATACAACCTTATCAAAAAATCTTTATCCCACTTTTACAAGAAATATATAATAAGGTGAAGTAAAGAACCCTTTACTAACATGAAGGAATGCATAATAGATTGCCTATAATATCAGAGATACTATACAAGAATGTTTTTCATTGATTTGAAAACAGTTTCAAATTTAAAAAATTTTTAATACTTATTTATTTGAGATGTAAATTTTATTTTATTTCTTTTAAATCTAGGATTTATTTTATTAAATTTCAGTATATAGGCAATCTCTGACTTAAATCCATATTTACATAAGGTTAATTTTAGTTAATTGACCAGGTCTGAACTTGACTCCTCCTGAAAAAACTGGAGGTATGGGACTTGAAATTGAATCCAGAACCTCTAAGGTGGTAAGTGACTGCTTTACCATGTGACTTATGTATGTGCTTGTTCTTTAATTTAACCATTTTTTATGTTAAATCTTTGTAACCCATTAGTACTGTATAACATATGCTCTGACATATGTAGATTTATTTATGTAGAGTTTTGTAGAACAATCCACTTAAATAAGTCAGGGACTGCTTGTAAAATACAATATTTAAAAGAAAATTTAAAGCATAACACCTACATCCACAAGAATCTTCTAAATTGAATTATTCACAATACTTTTTAGCAGTACAAAATCAAAAATAAAAAAATCAAAATTTCAAAAGATTTTGATGTGAAAATTAAGTGATTTTACAATTTTAATTTTCATTTTTTTTTTTTGCACATTAATTAGACTTAATTTAAAAACATTGCCAACATCCAATAGGTTACAAAATTTCAAAAGATTTTGATGTGAAAATTAGGTGATTTTACAATTTTAATTTTCATTTTTTTTTTTGCACATTAATTAGACTTAATTTAAAAACATTGCCAACATCCAATAGGTTAAAAAAAATTATTTTACAAGTTTTATAAAATGATTTTTATAAAAGACAAGTTTATACATAAATATATATCATTCTTTTTAAAACAGATAAAATAATTCTAAACAGAAAATTTATTCAAAAAATAACTCGTGATTGAGAATTTAAAATATTTTATTTGACTAATGTTTTTGACCTTTGTCTTAAATCTGATCATCACCCCAAAAGATGACAAAAACAATAGTCAAATAAAAAGTTTTAACCTTTGCAATCTTGAGGTATTTTTGAATAAGTTTTTTGAATTATTTGAAAGCAGAAACATGCAAAGAAACAATACATATTGTCCAAATGCAATAAAAATAAAAATAAAAAAATGCAAAGAAACAAATATAATCAGCTTATAGTATATTTCTTAATGATCATTATAATATAACTGATTATTTATATCAATGGTTATTTTAGATTTTCAATAAATTTTGTAATTGCATAATTTTCCCTCTTCATACTACATGTTATGAAAAATAGAGTAAGAAAAGTAGAAAATTATTCAAATTAAATATACTAAAATAACATGACCATCAAAACTCATATATCAGTATTTTTTGTTCTCTAATATAAAAAATAAAAACTACAATAAATATTCTAACAATATTTTAAACTTAAGCACATTTCAGCAGTAATTATACACACTATTGTTTATTTAGTGAAGTGCTTTCAGTACAAAACCATCTTCAGCACTATAATAAACTATAAGCTCAAACATAAATTTTAATTTGTTGGAAAATTTGCGTGTTTGATCCTATAATTTATAGTGTTGAAGATGGTTTTTGTACTGAAAGCACTTCACTAAATAAATAATAGTGTGCATAATTACTGCTGAAATGTGCTTGAGTTTAAAAGTATTGTTATAATAAGTCTATCCTTAAAATTATTTCTGCATAAAGAATGAATATTCTATCTGTTCCGGAGTGTGCATAATTACTGCTGAAATGTGCTTGAGATTAAAAGTATTGTTACAAGGTTGTTCAATAAGTTCGCGGAGCGCCATCTATTAGTCAAAATTAGAACTAAACTATCTGTTCCCATAACTGTTGTTATAACCAAGTTTTAGCATATTACTTATGAAATTTGCCAACTGTTGATTCTTATTCTCAAAACTCTTTTTAGATGTTTTCAAGAAAAATATTTGAAATTTGAAGGTTTGAATGAAATTAATATCATAAATATATGTTTTTTCCTAAGAAATTCATCTAAATATGCATGCACTCTCCATATGTAAATTTACCTTTATATACATAAAAATTGATATTAAAATATATTTCAGATTATTAATCCATATAATATTATACTATAATTTTCTATATTAGTATTGTTATAATAATTGATACGTAACAGCTATCGCTATTGTGGGACCGAGGACAATAATGACAGGCGTTAGGCCTAAATTCAGTGACAGTCAGGTTCTGACACCAGTTGGGATCGTCGTGTATGATGCCAACAAACAGGCGAGTGGTATGAAGTTGATGCGCAGATAAGGACGGGTAATAATTGTGCTGTTTAGCAAATCGACACAAAGACTATGTTCATCGAAGAACAACTTCCTCTATTTAGAGAGAGATTTCCATCACAATACATTTGAATGACGATCTTACAATGAGAGGAGAAATACCTGAATTGTGAGATTTTTGGTTCTCCAGGAAACACAACCGGAAGATACAGATTCGGCGGAGGCTGATGAGGTGGTCACTATTCAAAATTTACAATCTTTAGTCTCTCTTTTTCACAGTCTTTAGTTCATAAGCTAAAATTGAAGATCACACAGAGAAGAAGACCAGAATAGGGAGATCTTATATCAGGAGAAAGATAGCTTGTTATCCTCACAAAGAAAAATAAGATTGACGATCTAAAGTCGAAAAAGTTAAAGATGTTGTATCACCAGTGAACCTCTAGGCCGGGACGAGGAGAAGACCAGAACAGGGAGATCTTGTATCAGGAGAAAGATAGCTTGTTATCCTCACAAAGAAAAATAAGATCGACAATCTAAAGTCGAAAAAGTTAAAGATGTTGTATCACCAGTGAACCTCTAGGCCGGGACGAATGAAGTAATAGAGTGGCAGTCGTGGAATCAGACAAAAGCATCATCATGGCACAAGCAGGTCCGGCGATCATGGAACAAGCGAACTCCATTCTCATCAGACAAATGAACTTGGGTGGTGGTGGAACAAGCCTTCGATCGAAGGTGCATCAGCTCTTAAATATCCATGACCCCTTTTTGACGCTTATTCTCGGACTGAGAACCAAGATGTTTATTTCTCAAACATTCGCCAAGATAGGTGTCCGATTCACGACTATTTGGTGGACACCTGATATAAACATTCTCAGTGATTTATTGTTATTATGGATGAAGTTCACAAGCTGATTGAAATACCATCTATAATGTCATTGTATTTTATCGGAGTTGTTTGACAGAACTCCTTTTTTTTTTTCTTTCTTTTCATTTGACCTATATTTGACTTAATTATTTCTTAATTACATCCAGATTGCCGATCCCCATACTATATATCAATAATAAAATTCTTTATAATAATTATTACAAAATATGATAACAATATCATATGGGACTCTTGGACAAAATGACGGGTTTTAACCTTGAGCATTTGTGGACTTATAGATAATGATGGATGAACAGTGGAATTTTCCTGATCTCAGCTGAATCAGAAACAACTTTGAAACAAATCAATGATTTTTTGAAGGAAATAAAGAGAGAAGGTTTTACAAATTCACTGTATGTAGTAAAACATGGAAGGATAAATCTTATAATAAAAACACAAAATGAAGTCTTCCTTTTTTTAAAGTAAGATGGACACTGATAGATATCGTTTTTTTTTTTTGTTCGTTCAACTGTATCGTTTCTGAAACAGTTCAAGTTCCATAATTAATAAAGGAAACTGCCTTGTTATTACTTCAAACTTAATTAATATTAGAAGCACTACACAGCAGCCCTTTCCTTTTCTTCTTTATTTATATTGTTTTCAGCAATGTCCACTGTGTGAAGACTGAACCTTTTTTTTTCTTCATTTGGGTTTAATTATACTTTCTGTTCTGTCAATCCCAGCGACTAAACTAGATATCCAGCTCAAAACTTCCAAAGTGACTCTTCTTTTTCTCCTAGGGAGAACTGTCTAACCTTTTTCCTTCCTTCCTAGGGAAAACAACTACATTCCCCTTTTTTGTTTATCATTTATTGACTATTTTTCATTCTTTCCATATCGAGTTTGCATAACACCTGCATGCACCTGCAAAACCCCTTCACCATATTGGTTATTTATCTTTAATATTATAGGAGACAAATGTCTTCCTTCAAGATGATACATTCTTTACAGTTTATTTTCTATCCAACTTATATATCAATATCAATGAATTATTCTATCCTTTTTAGTATACAGGTAGGCCTCGATTAGCGCGAATAATTGGTTCCGTGAATTTCTCGCGCTAATCGAATTCGCACTAATCGAAGTATTAACTCTATGGAAAATATGGTAATTGGTTCTTGCTTTGTGAGATTCCGGCCATTAGCTAA
>AYEL01054985.1:0-10297 GCA_000484575.1 Olivierus martensii
TCAGAACTTTCTATTTGTCCTAAAAATCCAGCTTTTATATAAAAATTTTTACTGTATGCATGCATACTTCATTCCATGATTCTCAAATTAAATTCATTGCTTGAAGGAGATTAAGTTTTATGCTTCCACTTTTGTCTTGTAAATTTGTTTCTAAATCAATAATAATTTTTCTAACTAAATGTTTTCTATACTTAACTTTAAATGAATGAATAATTCCCAAGTCCAAAGGCTGCAGTTCACTGGTGCAATTGGAAGGGAAAAAAATTACTTTAACATTCTGGAAATCATGATGTGTGGGATGTGCTGAATATTGATCTATAAAAAGGATGATTTTTCTATTTCGGCTTCGCATTTTGCAATCTAAATCTTTCAGCCAATCTAGAAATAAACTTGACATCATCCATGATTTTTTATTTGTGCTATACTTTGTAGATAGCGATTTTATATTTTTGAAGCATCTTGGCTTAGCTGAATTACCAATAACATAAGGAGGCAATTTTTCCATGCCATTAGAATTCACTGCTAAAAGTACAGTGATACGCATTTTGCTTTTTTTCCCTCCAAGGCAATTTTTCTTGCCAAAAACAAAGTGTTTTTATCTGGTTGCAGATTGTAGAAAAGGCCTGTTTCATCTGCATTGAAGATATTGGATGATGAATAACCTTCAATGAGATTAGGTAATGTTTCAGCTTTTCAATTTGCTACAGTTTCTGGGTCAACACTGTTCTTTTCACCACACAAAACTTTATGAGTTATATTATGCCCTTTTTTAAATCGGCAATTTTTCCATGCCATTAGAATTCACTGCTAAAAGTACAGTGATACGCATTTTGCTTTTTTTCCCTCCAAGGCAATTTTTCTTGCCAAAAACAAAGTGTTTTTATCTGGTTGCAGATTGTAGAAAAGGCCTGTTTCATCTGCATTGAAGATATTGGATGTTGAATTCACTGCTAAAAGTACGGTGATACGCATTTTGCTTTTTTTCCCCTCCAAGGCAATTTTTCTTGCCAAAAACAAAGTGTTTTATCTGGTTGCAGATTGTAGAAAAGGCCTGTTTCATCTGCATTGAAGATAATTGGATGATGAATAACCTTCAATGAGATTAGGTAATGTTTCAGCTTTTCAATTTGCTACAGTTTCTGGGTTGACAACTGTTCTTTTCACCACACAAAACTTTATGAGTTATATTATGCCCTTTTTTAAATCTATCGATCCATCCATTAGATGCTGCAAATTTAGTAGTAACATCAAGTTCTTTAGCTATAAGATGAATAACCTTCAATGAGATTAGGTAATGTTTCAGCTTTTCAATTTGCTACAGTTTCTGGGTTGACAACTGTTCTTTTCACCACACAAAACTTTATGAGTTATATTATGCCCTTTTTTAAATCTATCGATCCATCCATTAGATGCTGCAAATTTAGTAGTAACATCAAGTTCTTTAGCTATAATTATTGCTTTTTCTTTTAAAATAGATCCACTGACAGCAATATTTTTGGCTCGCGCTTCAACAAACCAGGATAATAACTTCTCTTCCACATCTGCGTAAGAGCTAGCTTTTACCGATTTTCTCTTCGACGATGATTTTTCTCCGCAAGTTGATGCACATTCTTCAATTTCACTCCTATTTTTCATTATTGTTGAAAGTGTGGAAGTTGAAATTCCCAATCTGTTTCCTAAGGATTTTAGTGTTTCGCAATTTTTATCGACCTCATTCAAAATTTAAATTTTTTCAGATAAGGAAAACTGTTTACGCTTTTTTTGGACCTTCCATTGCATACAATTGAAGCTTTATAAAATGAGTATGAATGATTTGAAAAACATTGCACACCTGAACGTTACACATCTTCATCCTTGAATAGACAAATCAGGGTTGACAGATACTGTATTTTTCACGGTAAATTGCCATATCAGAGAAAATAAATCGCCAAAAAATCGCTATATCAGAGAAACTGATTCTGGATTCAAAACTGATTATACTGTACTGTATAACTAGTGAATATACAAAAATAAAATTTTAGATGTACTAAATTAAAATTTTAAGAACATACAGGTACAATACAGTATGTACAGTACAGTACATATGTACTGACGTTGACACGTCTTTTGTCTCTGAGAGATACAGTGACCAGAATACAGCCCCAGGTTCTGAACTTATACTGATTCATGTTTAAATGAATACATACAGTAGTTTTCTTGGAAATGATTTGGCACATTTTTTCCTCAATATGCAATTCTTTTTCTAAAAAACATTCCATTGAGCGTTCATTAAATCGAGGTTCTTTATTCGTTAAATCAGGGAATTTTAATCAACTCGTGTCGGGACCATGAAAATAATTCGTTGAATTGCAAAATTTGCGATTCTTTTTCCAAAAAAACATTCCATTGAGCGTTCGTTAAATCGAGGTTCTTTATTCGTTAAATCGGGGAATTTTAATCAATTCGTGTCGGGACCATGAAAATAATTCGTTGAATTGCAAAATTTGTTAATTCTGGGTTCGTTAAATCGGGGCTTTGATTGTATATATAAGAACATGTGTATTGATAAATGGAATACCTAGATAAAATTAATGAGCTTACTTTGTGCATATGTATAAAAATTTAAGGACATGAATGATAATTTTGAAAAAAAATAGTTTATTTGATGAATTTTTTTATTCGTATTTTATAGAAATTTGTATATATAAGAAGTCATGCATATCTTTGAAACCATGGAATTTGGAACGGCATAAATTAGAGGCCTATTATATTGATATGAAATTTTTAAGATTTTCTTATCATCAAGGAATAAAGAAAATTCAATAGATTTTAATTATAGATAAACGACAATATCAGTTATGATAGTAATGAATGAATATATACTATCAATAATTTTAATGGCCCGAAATTCTTTTCCTTTTGTAATTTGTCATTGTTCTGGATTAGGAATGGTTTTCATTTAGATAATAGTTTAATTTGATGAATTTTTTTATTTGTATTTTATAGAAATTTGTATATATAAGAAGTCATGCATATCTTTAAAACCATGGAATTTGGAACGGCATAAATTAGTGGCCTATTATATTGATATAAAATTTTTAAGACTCTTATCATCAAGGAATAAAGAAAATTCAATAGATTTTAAATATAGATAAACGACAATATCAGTTATGATAGTAATGAATGAATAGATACTATCAATAATTTTAATGGCCCAAAATTCTTTTCCTTTTGTAATTTGTCATTGTTCTGGATTAGGAATGGTTTTCATTTAGATCAGTGTTTCTCAAAGTGGGTGGTACTGCCCCCAGTGGGTACTGGGAGCAGTAACATCCATTTTGAAAATGATATTGGGTTCCAAATGATATTGGAGGCGCAATATGAAATTCGGTGAGTGGTGGAAGAAATAATTGAATGAATGAATTATAAAAAACTTTTTAAATTACTGTTCCCATCCATTTTGAAAATGATATTGGGTTCCAAATAATATTGGAGGCGCAATATGAAATTCAGTGAGTGGTGGAAGAAATAATTGAATGAATGAATTATAAAAAACTTTTTAAATTACTGTTCATCTTATATACAGTAACCGAGTGTTTTTATAGAGCTGGAATTTGAAACAAATTCAATAAGTTAATTTTAGTGTCTTATAATTAGGTTTTTTTCAAGTAACTATGTTAAAAATAACTTTGTATTTTATGCCACACACTATAGAAGTGAATCTTATTTTACTTTCCAAAGTACTATTCGTTTTGAAACAATCAGAACATTATTTTTTCAATTTCCCCTATGAGCTAGTTTTTAGTGCATAAATTTCAAACTTCCAAAATCTTTATGGACACGAATTATGACCGAAAGCCTGTATTTCAAGGATCGCAGGAAAGGGCGTATTATATGTTGCTGGACTAACCCATGTTTCATGAAATATTTTTGACAGAAGTGAATCTTATTTTACTCTCCAAAGTACTATTCGTTTTAAAACAATCAGAACATTATTTTTTCAATTTCCCCTATGAGCTAGTTTTTAGTGCATAAATTTCAAACTTCCAAAATCTTTATGGACACGAATTATGACCGAAAGCCTGTATTTCAAGGATCGCAGGAAAGGGCGTATTATATGTTGCTGGACTAACCCATGTTTCATGAAATATTTTTGTATCTCTTTGTGATCTGTCTGTACTGAAGAGTATTGAAATATCAAAGAGAACTTGAAAGAGGTAGTTTTGTTTCAACCTATTTACTGTTAATTTTATTAATATACAAGTAACCCAACTTCATCATTATTGTTTTAGTTTCGTTTCAACCTATTTACTGTTAATTTTATTAATATACAGGTAACCCAACTTCATCATTATTGTTTTAGTTTCTTACATATTTTTGTAAAAAATATAGATGTGGGTTACCTGGGGGGCATTAAGCATTCAATTTTTTCTAAAAGTGGACAGTACACTAAAAAAATTTGAGAAACACTGATTTAGATGATAAAATATTTAGCTAAAATTAACTTATGGCCACATTCACAAGAAAGTCTTGTTAACAGATATTTTAATTTTCTAATAAATAGTAGAATCTATAGTATGCTTCTTTTAAATACAGCTTTCATTATATAGATTTTTGAAATATTTGGCATAGGAAAAATAATTCAGTGTAATATGAGATATTTATGAATTTGTTTTCAGTTTGTAAAATTATCATTATATCTAGAAAGAATATTAGTTTTAATTTAATTAAAATTTTAAAATTAATTAAATGCAAATCCATCTAATATAAATAATAGTTACTAATGCAGAATTTTTCTTCAAAAATTATATATAACTAATTCCATTCTGTGACCATATTTCAATAAAATGGCATGCTTTTTCTTGGGCTTCTCAATAATAAATTATCTAGCTGAAATTGCTTTCAAATAACTGTGAACCATCTTGTATTACAGTTCACTTTTTTCAGTTATAAAAATGACTTGTAATTGAAAATAGCCTAAAGCCAATTTTAATTAATTAAATTAATGATAAAAAGCCTGTGAAAGGATTTTTCACTTTATTATACAAATATATATATATATATAAAAATTTTGTCTTTATATCAGTTATACAGATAGTTTTTTTGCTTCTTATTATAAAATACATACTACATGTATTAAATTTAAATATTTGATTGAATTATTTTTTAAACTTTGATAATTATTTTAATAGTTACTGTGATTGCTTTGCAAATGGAGAATTCTGCAATAATTGCAATTGTAATAATTGTTTCAATAATTTGGAGCATGAAGAAGAAAGACAGAAAGCAATCAAAGCTTGTTTAGATAGAAATCCTCTTGCCTTTCATCCAAAAATTGGTGAGGATATGCTTAATTATTATAATATTTTATTAAAATATTAAATGTACATAATATTTTCAGTTTGTATAAATTAAAAGTATTTAAATTATTTAATTAGGAGTATTTTAAATTATTAGTTCAGTATATAGTTAAATAAATAAAGAAAAATTTACAAACTTATAATCTTTCAAAATCTATATTCCTCTGCATAAAATATCATAAGAAACGTTGCATATTATAGCAAACAAGCACTGCAAGCAGATATGATGATATAAAAAATTTTAATTGCACTATTAGTTAATTAATTTTTTATTTAATGTTCAGTTTTTAACAAAAGTAATAATGTTTCAGCTTTTATTAAACTTTCTTCAATTATAAATATTTTAAACAAAAAATTAGAACATTGAACAGCAGTTCTACAACATGAATTTTTTGAAAAATTGTAAAGCACTTATGTATTAATATAGAATCATCATTCAGCTAATAACAAACTATAGGTAGTTTCCATCTTTATGAGCTAACTCATTCTTGGAAGGAGCTTGTTAAGTAAGAACTCTGAAACCAAGAATCAATTTCCCATAGATAAAATGTTAAAACCTGAAGTTCTGTTTCAGCAATGCAATTTGACCACAGTAAAATTAAATAGAGATCAACAAAACCAACAGTATATGATAAAATAATGATTTATTTATTCTAAATAAATGAAAATAAAGTCTTTAAAATCAAGCAAATTATAATAATAAAGAAATTACTTTTATCATATTACTGTTAAAGAATTTTTATTCTTCATTATTATTGGCAGATAAGTAAATGAGTGTTACTGCTGCTTTCTGAATTACTATCTTAGGCACAATCCTGGAAATAGAAGTTATTTATATAATATATCAATAAAACCAAAGGATGCATTATTTCCACTTTGGCCACCATTTTGATTTTCCTGTGGATAGGTGACTGAATTTCTGCTACAAAACCAATTGTATTGCATTGTATAGCTATGCATGTGGATATAAATGCCTTTTTATGAATGTTTAGAAATTATTATTATATTTAACAGCACTATGGCAGGAAAAATATACATAATAATAAAAACACAGTAAACTTAGAAGCACTTTCGATTTAAAATAGATAAATCCTCGTCAGCTACAATGAATATCAGAAGAACATATTGCGTTCTATACAATTCTTAGAACTTTCTTTCAAATATTTAAAGATGTTAGTTACCATAGTAACCTAAGATAAATAAACAATTTTAAGTACACTTGCACTAATTAAACATCTTATAACATACAATAAATATGCAAAATTAATATAAATAACGCAATTATATACATATAAACATATACAGGATTATAGAAAATATGTTAATATGTATATAATTGCGTTATTTATATTAATTTTGCATATTTATTGTATGTTATAAGATGTTTAATTAGTGCAAGTGTACTTAAAATTGTTTATTTATCTTAGGTTACTATAGTAACTAACATCTTTAAATATTTGAAAGAAAGTTCTAAGAATTGTATAGAACGCATTATGTTCTTCTGATATTCGTTGTAGCTGAGGAGGATTTATCTATATTAAATCGAAAGCGCTTCTAAGTTTACTGTGTTTTTATTATTATGTATATTTTTCCTGCCATAGTGCTGTTAAATATAATTTTTATCTTATATTGGCAGTGTAATAGTAAAGTTATATTTGGAATGTTTAGAATTTAATTATTGCAATTAAAGTTCATATTTTTGATTTTTTTTAAATACATCATATTTGAAAAAAACTTGTAAATCCGGGAACTCGTAAATCAAGAACTACCTGTATATTCATAAAATAAAGTTTTTATAATTACCCATATATTCATTAAATCCTAGAAATTTTTCTTAATTTATTCCTATTTTTTAATCATTATTTTTCATTTATCTATGACACCACTTACACATTGTGCTTACTGCCATCAGATCTAATTTATTGCCTATGTTATCACCCTTTAATTTCTTTTATATATAATTATATTTTCAGCAATCCTGCCCTGATTTGGTTCAACTATTCTTTTTGACAATTTTGTTTATTTCCATTTTATCTCCACATTGCATGCTCTGTGAAAGTGCTGTTTTTGGGTCTTTGCAGTAGCATCTCTGTGATCTTTTTTACATATTGCTTGCTAGATTTCTTGATGTATAATATTCTTCTGCACTGTTTAAATCTTTGTTGATTATGGGAATTTTATAGAATTCTGCTTTTTTGCTTTCTTCTAGGGATCTTTTTTACATATTTCTTGCTAGATTTCTTGATGTATAATATTCTTCTGCATTGTTTAAATCTTTGTTGATTATGGGAATTTTATAGAATTCTGCTTTTTTGCTTTCTTCTATCTGGTCTTATCATTGCATATTGAACAATGCATTTCTTTTACTGAATGCTAATTTTTCCCATATTTTTTTCTATCATTCTTCTCATATTCATCATAGACTTACTTGTTACTCTGCTATGATACTGCTCCTCCTCTTCACTTTGATTTGTCCTTTATTATCTTTATTTTTTTTCATTCATATGCTCTTCTATAATTTCTTGATAATACCTTTGTGTATCCTTATCCATATACATATATATATCTGCCCTATTACCCATTCCAGTTCTTTTCTTGCTTCTTTTTAGTATTACAATGTATATTTATTCTTCTGAGATGAAAAAAAGAACTGGAATAGGTAGTAAAGCTGGCACAAACATATTGATTCACAAAAGAGTACTTTTAAGAAATTATGAAGGGAATATATAAATGAAAAAGATGAAGATAATAACAAGAGAGAAGCAGTACCACAGCATAGCAATAAGTAAGTCTATGATGAATATGAGAAGAATGATAGAAAGAAATATGGGAAAAATTGCATTCAATAGAAGAAATGCATTGTTCTATATCATATGCAATAATAAATACTAAATAGAAGAAAACAAAAAAAAGTAGATGTCTACAAAAATCCCCATAATTAGCAAAGATTTGAACAGTACAGAAGAATATATACACTACTCATTATGAAATCTGGAAATATACATAAAGGATCACAGAGAGTGGTAACATGTGACATAGAGATAAAATGGTGAGAGATAAAATTGTTAAAAAGAATAGTTGAATTAAATCAGGATAAGGTTGATGAAAATATAGCAATATATACAAAGGGAAGTTAAAGGATGATAATACAATCAATAAATTAGATCCAATAACAGTAAGTGTAGCATGGGTGTGGTGTGGTGTTATAGAAAAATGAAAAATAATGATTAAAAAAAAAAAAAAAGAAATAGGAAGTAGGAATAAGAAGAAAAAAAAATTTATAGGTTTTGATGAATATATGTGTAACTATAAAAATTTTATTTTGCACAGTATAGTTCATTCTTAGCTGAATGAAGATCCTATGCTAATACATGAGTACTTTATGATTTTTTAAAAATTTATGCTCTAGAATTGCTGTTCAGTATTCTGATAATTTTTTTATTAATATTTGTAACTGAAGAGGGTTTAAGAAAATCATATTCTTGTTAAAAATTGAATATCAGGATTAACCTGCTATCAGTGTATGTTAAAATTTTTCATAATTTAGTAGCAGCAAATGAAGCTGTGGGATATGTGTTATTAATATGATATTAGTTTTAATAATTATTATGCACTGCTTAGAGTATTTGTTTTATTATCTATGCTTCTTTCATGATATCACTAAATTCATTTTTCCATTTTCAGTTCAGTTTTAAAAAAAAAAAATAATTCTCACATCTCTATTATTTACTATTAGTGTAAAGAGTTTTGACTCTTCATTTTTGATCAGGAAGAGGATGCAATATCAGCCATCTATAAATAATTCACAGAGCAATAATTCAGTCATGCAAATTTTAACATATTGATGATCAACAAAAGTTAGTTTTTTCATTTGCTGTAAACTGGACATTTTTATATCTAAAAAATCATAACTAATTGCTCATTTATCCTAAATTTACAATATTTTTAGATTTTGAAATTGGTATCCTCCTCATTTCAGTCAAAAAATCTCAGTGTGTTTATAAAACTAAATTATTTTTAAATACTTACATTTTATAAGTTTTTAAACTTGTATTTTTTGAAAAAGAAAAACTCCATAAAAATTATATTACAATAAAAAAAATTCTGAAAATTTTGTTTTCACTCTTAGTTTTACTACATTTTTATCATCTAAAATAGATTCTACATTTCATAAAATATTATTATAAAGTATATTCTTTTTGCAATAACTCTAGCACAGATAGCAGTAAAGTAATCACTTTTTTATTTACTAGAAACTACAACCTTTTTTGATTTTTACACCATTGTCGGGTAACATTCCATTCTAAATGGATTCAAACCAGAAGGATAAACACGGTTGCTACAATCAATCATTTTTTATACAAAGACATTTAAATATAACATTTGGAATAAATACTAAATAAAATAATAATTAAAATAAATAAAACATTAAATTACTGAGCTATAATAAATTAAAATAAGATTATATAGAAAATATTAATATAGGAGTATTAATAAAGTGTGTAGAGCATAGCTCCATTAGTTCCAAACTACTCTAATACTGTCTGTACTGGGCTTCTTTCTCTTTCTCTATGGCATACTTCCATGCCTGGGGAGTTCCCATGCCAGTCTATCATTTATCAGATTTTCTCTCCTTAATATCTCCAGCGACTCTGTAATTATTGGTTGAGTGTGTGGCACAATTGGTTTTATTATTTGTGATTGGTCCTGCGATATGTTAAGGTCTCTACTGAAAGCCTCCACTGCAAGATAGGTGGAGAGTTTTGCTTGGGAAATGTCCTTCTTGTGCTTGTCTATTCTTTTTGCTAATGTTCTTGATGTTACCCCTATATAAGCAGCTTCTTCATTTGTTTGTGTGTCTTTGAGGGGTATTTCATACACTCCTTTTTGCACTCATACTCATGGAGTGGATCTTTTTCATTTCTCAGTACATTAAATAAAGTTGGAGCCCTTTTTGG
>AYEL01055005.1:0-18341 GCA_000484575.1 Olivierus martensii
AATTTGAAAAAAAAAAAAATGTGGCTTAAATTCGATGTAATACTGTATTTTATTATATTTTATATAAAAAATAATAGCATAATAAAATATAATAAAAAAATATGATGATGATAAAAGCTTTTAGAAATGAAAATACCCAAATCAGCTGATTTTATTTACATTCAGTCTTTTCCCATATTATTTTACTGCTCGCTTATCTTCTGTCATAATATATGCCTTAGTCTTTGTCTAAAATGTTTGCCACCTATCAATGACTAAAAATCTTTTCTATCAATTAGAATTTTTGAATTTTTTATTTCTAATTATGAAATAATTATGGATTAGTGGATATATATTATTACTATAATAAGCATTTTTAATAATAAATTTGTAGAAAATTTGACCAAAAATTTTTAACAACTTTATTTTTGTATATTATCAATTTTGATAAAAATTTTCAAATTCAATTGATCCAATCTAATAATTGTGTAATCTAAAAACAAGTGATGGATCATATGCACCATGCTCAATTTCACACTAAAATATTTGAATTAACAAGGAAATTTTTTCAATATCAACAAAAATTAAAAACATTACAAATAAATCATTACCACCATTACCATAATGCCCCATGAAGATCAAATCAGGAAAATATTAAATACAATAAAAAATATTACATGTGATAAAAAACAAGAGAGATATTATGCTAAATGCAAATTGAGTATTATAAATGCATCTGGGAAAATACAATATTTTCTTCATACATTATTATAATTTATTTAAAATAAAAATAAAATTATTTTTATAATGACTTAATTAATTCTTAATTTTACATCTTATTTTTATAAAATTTAAAAAAATGGAGATCATTTTCAAAGGCATATTTTCCTAATGAATTAAAAAAATATGGCATGAAGATCATATTTATAATTATTTAATAACAAAATATTCCAAAATGAAGTCGTCGTTAGCAACTTAGCAATATTCTTTTCTTGAGAAAAGCAGACTAAAAAATAATAATAGAACCTCAAAATTTTTAATAATAAATATATAATTACCTGACTTTCTTTTATGAGTTAAAATATTAATAATTTCAGTTCCCAAAGTAATTCTATCTTGATTAAGAAGAACAGTTTCTAAACAATCTTGAATTTCTTCTTGAACAGAATCATTTAAATTCATTAATGGAATAATCAAATTTTGTGATGAGGATTGCATATGCAACTGAATAAATACACTCAACAATAACACAGAAACTTTTGCAAGTTCAAATATCTTTCCAGAACAGCAATCATGATATCGTATAAATGAACTTGATGATATCTGATAATAATCTAAAAACAATCTTAAAATTAGAATTAAAAATTTATGAAAATTTCAAATTTTAACAATTATAAATTTGAAAATTACAATAATATAGAAATATGCATACCATCTATAAATTTTGAAATTTCCTTGAAGTTTTGTTTTGGATTATCTTCATTTATTGTTAAGGATTTTTCACTGAAAATATATTTCATTAATATTTTCATAATCATTAAGTATCTTATACAGGGTATCCCTCCTATAACACAGCTTCTTACAACATAGTTTCATTCTAACACGATTTGAAAATTGCTTTTAAAATTGGAAACCTTCAAATAATATAGTACTTCTATAACACAGTATTTACTTAAGACATTTAGAAAATTACATTTACTATCCTATAACACAAAATATTTTAATTAATTTCTGGAAATCCACACTAGGGACTCACAATACACACACACAAAATGCAATCACTAGTTTGCCACAAAAAATATGATATGCAGTCTATTTTAGATTTGAAATTGAATTAATTGGCGATAATTGAATAGTTTTTTTCCCAAATGTTCAGTTCTTGGATAAAAAATAAGTTTTTATTCTTCAATAGAGGAATGTGAAAGAGAAATACTTTTTATTCATAAATTTTTTTGAGTATATGTTAAGGAACAATTGTTTTCTAGCAGGTTGTAGTGGGTTAGATTACAAATTTTGTAAAGAGAACAGAAGATACACAAACTTTAAATGCATAAAAAAGTTCAGAAAGTGAAATTGATATTATTAAAGAAAAAAACTTTCTCGTTTTAATTGAAGAGCAGTAAAGCAGATATAATTATTAGATGAATGTTATATAAGCTGTATACTTTTTCTTTCTTTTTGTTTTACATATATTTTTTTTAGGATCTTACAGTATATATTTTTTCTTTATGTTTTGTGTTGTTAATATTCTTAATTAAAATTTAGTTTCTTATGTGGAATTAAAGAAAGTTATTTATTTTTAATTGGTTTTGGACGTAACTCTCCTTTTTTTGTAGTGGCTCCAGGTCTCATATAACATGGTTTCACACAACACTGCATTTTTCAGGAATCTATCTACTGTGTTATAGGAAGGATACTTGTATATAATTATTAATCTTTTCTCAAAGAAAAAATATTCATTTAATGTTGGGGTGCTATACTAGATTTGCCATTTTTAATTAATAAAAACTACCATCAGATTTGTAATCTGTAGCCCCATAAACCTCATAATTGATTTTCATCAAAATAGGATCAACATTAAAAATCCATCAAATTTGAAAACAACCACCTTTTATAGTCCCTTTTAATTATTAATTTTTTCAACCAATACGTGAAGGGATATTTTTCGCAGCATGAAACACTCAAATGGTCAAAAACAATTAAGTTATAAAATAAACTGAAGACATTTAGTTTCTCCCTTTTCTATTACTTTAGGATGGAATTCTGAGTTGATATATTTTTTCTGAACCAGTTCGGTTATAACTGGTTCAAAATTATTAATACAGAATTAAAAATACATATATTTCTTTAAACTCATTTTTGAATATACAATCCCATTTGGATGAAATACCAAAAATCTAATCTCAAAATATCTCAAATTCGACATAATGTTACATATAACATCCCTAAATTTCAGCTTTCTAGGTCATAGAAAACTACTCAGATTTGTACGGTCAGATATAATTTGAAATCCTTATTTATATGTAGATTACCATATATACTCACGTTAACTTTATAAGATGAATGAATGTTTTTCCATCTTTTAATTCTTCGAGTGATTCTAAAACATGATCCAAGGAAAGGCAATTAAGCTAAAAAAGTCAAAAATAATATATATATTAACAACAAATTTTAAATTATTCAATATCAGATAAATTTCAAATGAAAATAATACAGATAAAAATATTTTAAAAGAAATAACTATGATGGTCAACAATTGAATTATATAATTTTCTCTATAGAATAAATCCTTATTAATATAATAAACTCAAGGAAGATAATTTGAATTAAAAAAAATTTATTATTATTATTATCCCAATGTATTAATTATACAAGATCATGGAGACTGCAGAAAATAACCATATTAATAACTTTTTGAGAATCAAATACAGGTTCTGCTTGGAGACACCAATGCAGGAATGATGATCTGAAGAAGCATTCTGGTTATTACAATATGTACATTTTGGAAAAGTCTTTTGACCATTTTATAATAAAGAAGTCTAGATGACCAGTCTTTAGACAGGAAATTATACTAGCATGTTTATAGGGAAGGATAATATTGTTTCTTTCATTTGTTATGTACCATTGATGAATAAAAATTTTCAAAATGTTCTTGTAATAAGGTATGTCTTTGGTTGTAGTTAAAGTCAATGAATTCCACATTTATAGCTGTTGATTTTGCAAGAGTGTCAGCCATTTCATTGCTCATCAGACTAACGTGTGAAAGGATTCATTGGAAATCAATAATAGTATTTATGGAGTTTGTTTAAATTTTCTCAAGAAATTTATTTGAACTAGTAAAACAGTTTTTAATGCTAAGTAAAGCCACAGTTGAGTCAGTGAAGACAATTTTCTCTGGAACTGTTTTATCAAGATGGTGGAGAACAAGATTTATTGCAATGAGTTCAGCATTATAGGAACATCAAATAAGATTTAATCAATTTAAATTTTTGTGTATGGTTACATTTCTGAATGAGAATTCCACTTCCAGAGGCACCATTCAAGTGATCGCAACCATCAGTGAAAATTTTAATATAATCATCATCATATTCTGCAATTTTTGCAAGTTCTAGGGTTTTAAAACTTAGAAATTTCCAAAGTTTTTATTGTTATGTTGTCCAATATTTAAAGTAATATTTCTTCTTAAAGCATTGGGTGGAGGTATTGGTTTATTTGAGAATTTTGTGCAGAAGAGAGAAATTTTATTTTTATTGATAAATATGTAAAGTAGAAGTTTTCTTCAGTTCTATTTAATGATTGCCACTTTTTATTTAATAAATTAGTATTTTGATGCTGCAAATCCAATCTTCTTTCAACAAAATTAGTGAGATTTCCTTGCCATCTAATATTGAGAATGACAAGGTTAGCTTTAAACTCAACAATTCAGCCAGAGGTAGTGTTTCTCAATCCATAAATAATTCTGGTAGCATTATGTCAAATTTGAGATTAGATTTTTGGCATTTCATCCAAATGGGATTGTATATTCAAAAATGAATTTAATGAAATATATCATCTTTAAGGTGTTACAATTAGTTCCTCAATCTGTGCCTGAAATATTTTTCCAGAGCTTAAATCTACTTTTAGTTCTGATAATTATATTATTAAAATATTTATTGAAACAGAGAGAAGAATCTAAAATAACTCGAAATATTTTGGGTTTTCATTGAATTTTAACAGTGATTATTTATTTAGCAGTTATTTAGTGATTATTTAGATAGCAGTTTGGTCTCCAGGATCTGAGATGATTGTTTATAATAATAATACAAATTTCTGATTTATGAGAGTTTATCTTTAGTTTATACTTATTGTCATATTTAGTTAGCTCTAAGAATTTTATTCAGATGGTGTTATGCTGAAGTTATTTTTGGTGGCAAACATAGCAATTTTTGTATGTTTGCCAAGAATTTTATCTATGTCATTTAAATAGATAGCAAAAAATAATAGACTCAAAATGCTACCTTGAAATTAGCCTTGACTGACCATAAGTTTTTTTTTTGGGGAAAAGTTATTGAATTTGACTTTAATGCTTCTGATTCTGAGGAAATCATAAATCCAATTTATAATTTTACAATTAATATCAATTTTATATAATTTGATAAGTAGCTTTTGTCTCCAAACCTTAACAAAAGTGTTGTTGAAATCAACAAACACTGCTATAGTGGATTTTATGGAAGATTGGAAATTATCATGACTAGATTGAGTTAGAAACAAAAAAGTTGATCTGTTGTAGTTTTTTTTTAAAATGCTATTTGATAATACAAGTTTTATTTTAAGTTTAAATTCTAATTAAATTATTATCAGATGAAAAACATTTATTAATAGCTTATTTCTAATTCTTTCTGCAAAGTGTCATTTTGATTGGCTTGATTATTAATCAGAATTTTATCTGTTCATAAAAAAATTTTAAAAACTAATTTTTAGCAAAACATGTTTTCTTAATTCTTTTTTATTATAAGTAACATTGAAGCTGCATAATGGTTTCCAACATTTAGATGATATTTGTCCCAGAATTCTCCAAAATTAATGATTCTCCACAAAATGTTAAAAGATCTTCAAAAATATATTTAAGATTAAAAATGCTATGTGAGGCTGAATTACATCTTCAAGATTATTTATCATCAGTAGCTTATTAAATTTCTTAAGTATTCAACAAGATTCAAGCCAATACTTTTCATGATGAAGCACTAAAATTGAAACGATATACAGATAATCAATTAAATTTCTTACTGTATTGATTAATCTATTTATCATTAACTTATATAATCCTAACCTAAGTTAAACGTACAAAAAAACTCAAGTTACATATTCTTCATGTTGAACAAAAAATTTTAATGAGAATGAGTTCAAATTATGCACTAAACTCTTATTAAAATTTTTATTGATAGTAATGATTTTCATTCCCTGTGTGATAGCTAGGCATTGTCTATATATTGTAACTAAAAAACTAGCACTATTCGCTATTTCTTTATTGTCTATATAAGCAGGCTTTTTTAATGATTATATATAGAAATTTTAAACCAAAGATTTAATATTAATCAGTCTCCGTATCATGATCCAAGGGACGTATGTATATTCATTTAAAAAGCCTGCTGCATAGTCAACAGACAACCAGCACACAAGGAAGGTAAACCTTTACCAAAATTTAAGAATAAAAGCTAAAATAAATAACTTAATCAGCCGTATATACCAATTTTTCTTACCCATTCTAAAATTGCTTTTTCTTTATTTCTATGAAGCATTTTCGGAATATTTACAAGTTATTATAATCGAAAATCAGTGGTATAAGGCATTCTGAAATTATTTCATATTTGTTTCTCTTCTGAAACTATTTTTTTTCGCATAATGTGTAACAGATGACAAAATAAACAACAAACATACTAGTAAACTTTCAAATATTGAAACCATCAGAAAGCTTATAGTTGATTGGCTTATATATTTATGACGTAATTACAATTTCGATTGAAATAATTTTTTTTAACTCTATATTTCAAAATTATCAAACAGTTGCAGAATTTTAATTTCATAATTTAAAAATAATTTTACATTACAGATTAAATTTATTATTCTGTAAGAATACATTTAGTTTAACTTTAAACCACGGATCACAGGTAACTTACCTGTACAAGGGTGTCAAACTCAAAGGCTAACATGGGCCAAAATAAAAAGGTTCGAGTTTAGGTGGGCAGCAAAAAAAATTTCAATATTCATAGAAACATAAATTTATTTCGAAAAGTACAGAAATAAAAAAGGACAAGGACAATTTAATGTTTTCTTCCTGACACTTGGCATCTCTTCTCCGCTATTATCTTTCCTACTTCGGGAGAAATATTGCTCGCAGTGATTACTTTCAAAATTGATCCAAGGTGAGCGTCGTTAATTCTGGATCTGATAGGAGCCTTATTTCCTTTCATAAGTGTAAATAACTGCTCGCACTGATAAGTACTTCCAAACATGGAAATGATTTCACATGCAAATCTTCGTGTATTTTCAAGCCTGACTGGTAAATATCTATAAAATTCAGGCACGCCAACTTCTATGAATTTTGCCTTCAAATTTGAATCGCATTGAATCTCAATCACTTCCATTTGCATATGATTAGGTACTGATTCTATATTTATTGAGAAAATCGAAGAAAAGAATTTTTTTTAGAGAGCATGAATATAAATTTCAGAGAAACGGTTTGTTTACATCAGGGTTTTTCTTAACTGGGACAGATTATAGGTAGTCAGTAGGTTACTAAAATATAAGCTGCTAATATTAATGGGGAGGGTGAATGGTACGCCTGCGCGTAGTTTCACTACATACGTGCAAACATTGAACAAAATATGGTCATTATTATTATTATGTGCGTTTTGTTGGCTGGGCCGCAAATATAGTCATTGTGGGCCGCATGCGGCCCGCGGGCCGCGAGTTTGACACCCTTGCTGTACAAGCTGATAATTAAAAAAATGAATAATGAAAATTTTTTAAATGATTATATTAAATAATTTAAAGAAATTATTAAAATTTGTTTAAATTATTAAGAAATTATAATTCTATTAATTATTAAGAAATTATTTTTAATTATGGATTTGACAGTATGGCAGAATAGAAAAATATTATATCATATAAAAATGCAATATCTTGTTCTTTTCCTCAATTATAAAGCTTTCCAATCAATATTTATTAGATAACCTGAACAAATCCTGAACCTTCACAAATTATTCATACTATCGATGATTCATATTCATCAAAAGACCGGATAGGATATGAGTGAATCCAGAATAGGTTCCAAAACTAAGAATATCACGAAAAAACATATTTCTTGTATAGTTTCAATATTAATTCATACATAATTTAAATTAATTTCGATAGGGATTTATTAGTAATATAAATTTATCAAAAGAACAAGAAATTAATTTAGTGCAAATTTCAAGACACTATACTGTACATTGTACGTAAATTTTTCAGTTACTAGAGAAAATATTTTTTGTTAGAGTAATGTTTGCTATAAAAGTCTGACAAGTTGGCCAGATGGTTACCTAGAAATGAAAGTACAGTTCCATTCTGGACCATTGGGTTCAATCCTCTCTCACACTTCAACGAATTTTTAGGAAGGATCCGAACCTGGATAATTGAATTCCATCCTTCACCTGACCCACTACAAGTGTGGAAGGATCGTAATAGACACTGAAATGCCCTATCGCTTAAATAATTGCCGGTTGGAAAGCGGCATAAAACCATACAGAAAATACTATGCAGCGAGATCAGTAGGGTGTTAGAGTATTGTTATCAACTGCTCAGATAAATATCTGAAAATACTGTATCTGGTAGTGTGAAAATTGAATCTACTCGTGATTCTTCAAATGAAAAATCGATTCCTTAACACGGAGTCAGCCAAAACAACTAAAAAAGGATAATTGTCTCTTAATGACAAAACGTCATCACCGGTCTGCCAGATGGCCGCGATGAAAGCATGCTATATTTTCATCTTGAAGAGTCCAGGTTCAATTCCCGAGTCCCATATTTCCAGATTTTTTCATGAGGGGTCTGAGATCGTCTCATTGAATTCAATCTCGACCTGATGGCTGAACCAACCACGGGTGTGGGCAGCCTATGACGGGAACTTGAATTCCCTGCCGCTTAATACTTACACGATGGGAAGCGGCATAAAATTGCATATTAAATAAAGTCATCACCGAATTTCACCAAAGCATATTAATTAATTGGAAAATTATAGCTAAAACTCAGCCGATTCGGTTCTAAGCACGATCCTGTCATCGGTGGAGATAACGACGAGACGGATTACTGTACTAGTGGGCTATGGGACAGTATATAGGCTACTGGCTAGGGCTATCCGATTCGATTCTAGATCCTAGTCCCGTCATCAACTCAGTCGTCAGATGGAAGATGGGATTCAATTGAGCCGGGATCGGATCCCTTCTGAAAAAAACTGGAAGTGTGGAACTTTTTTGGGTTAACAGATAATGTCCCTTTCCACTCGGTAAGAATAATAAATGGCGGGACGAAACAAGTCCTTTCACTGGTTGCCCACTGGAAGTGTGGAACTTTTTTGGGTTAACAGATAATGTCACTTTCCACTCGGTAAGAATAATAAATGGCGGGACGAAACAAGTCCTTTCACTGGTTGCCTATCTCTTCGGAGTGATTAGCCAAAAAGTGGAGGACGGAATCGACGGATTGTGCCCGGATCCCATGATAAATATTTCAGAGAGACTCAAACATAGGTCCACCAGGGTGGAAAGCCAAAACGTCTCTACGCGGCCAATCCGGCTTACGGAAGTGTAGGAATTGGAAATTGAATACAATACAGCCTCCAATGTGGTAGCACAGCACGCTTTCACTACAGTTATCCGCCAACAAGTCCGAGCATTGTCTTCGAACTCTATCTAACGGCCAACTTCAATCATCGATATGGATGGTCTGCATCGATGGTGGCCTGTAGTTAGCTTTGGAATAATTCGCCACTTAGTAACATTTGGTGGAAAGTAGCATTAAATAATGAAGAAAACAAAGAAAGAAAAAAGACTCCTCCATTGGGACGGGCAGTCTGTAGTAGAGCCTTATTTGGCTCTTCTGAGGTTGGATTGATCGTATGGAAACGCTTTAAATTTTCACTCCTGGATTCGTATCCGGTATATATTAGAAAATTTATACAGGATCTAAGTTGGCTCGGAAATCTCGGCCTTCTAAAGTCCGGTCGACCTGTCTAAGTGTATTTGCAATCTGTGGCAAAGACTAATTTCTCATGCTATTTAACAACAATAGGTTTGAAGAGTGATTCATTTACTTTCAAAAAAAAAGAAAATGGTTTCATCATTTAGCAATTAGCAGCGATTGGAAAGGGCGCGTTTTTAAATTCAACACTCTCCACCACTGATGTACATCTAAAATGACATCATAATAATCCATCGGTGGATGCTAAAGCAACTGTTTTTAAATTCAACACATGCACATCAAGATGGCTGACTGTTTGGATGTTATTTTATTTTTTGCTTCTAATCAATTTTTAATACCGACATAGGAATTATTTTCAAATGCAAAAAAATATCTGTTGTATAACTATCAACAGACAGGCATAAACTGATTCTCCAATTTTTAGATTTATTTTTCGTATGGAAGCAGCTATCTTAAAAAAATGACATCAAAATCTGTATCCACCAGCGTCAACCAAACAAATATTATAGTTGATGTGGTGAGTTAGTGTTGAATTTACAAACAGTTTAACAAACATGGTTTACATCACTGGTGGAATGTGTTGAATTTAAAAACACGCCCAAAGCGACGTAAAAAAAGTTTATCGATAAGAATCTGAGCACGAATAAAGCCTATAATAAAATAACTTAAAAAATAATTTAAATTGAAAATTACTTCAGATAAAGCATTGTTTTATCTAAAATAATTTAAATTTTTGTTTGTTATTTTCTCGAAATATTTTCTAATAGAAATCTGGCAATATCAACTTATTTTGGTAGCCATCTTAAAAAAACGTTCTAAATGCAGGATGGATGATACTGATGATTTGTTCGATGTTTTCGAGAAAGAAAGTGGTAAACAAACTCTATGTGAAAATATAGATAAAGGTAAGGATAAGAAAAATAGTTACTTCAGATAAAGCATTGTTTTATCTAAAATAATTTAAATTTTTATTTGTTATTTTCTCGAAATATTTTCTAATAGAAATCTGGCAATATTAACTTATTTTGGTAGCCATCTTAAAAAAACGTTCTAAATGCACGATGGATGATACTGATGATTTGTTCGATGTTTTCGAAAAAGAAAGTGGTAAACAAACTCTATGTGAAAATATAGATAAAGGTAAGGATAAGAAAAATAAAGAGGAAGAAAGATCTCTTTCTGATAACATTATAAAATCGGTTTTAAATGAGAAAAGATGTCACAGTGACGATGATGACGACGAGGATAGCGAGGTTTGTTTAAAAAGACAAAAATTGTCCGCTTTGACAGATATAAACTTAGAAGATTGTCTTCCCCGAATTCAAATTCACACAGTTCAAACAGTTGAAGCATGTCTTCATGAAGTAGCTGTGCCTCATAATGAAGAATATAAATCGTTAAGTCCTCCATCCTGTCAACCTGCAAGAGAATATCCATTTATCCTTGATCCGTTTCAGAAAGAAGCGATTTTATGCTTAGAAAATAACCAGTCTGTACTTGTATCAGCCCATACATCTGCTGGAAAGACTGTGGTTGCTGAATATGCTATTGCTACTTCTTTGAGAGATAAACAGCGAGTTATTTATACAACACCTATTAAAGCTCTTAGTAATCAGAAATATAGAGAGTTCTATGAAGAATTTAAAGATGTAGGTTTAATGACAGGAGATGTAACAATAAATCCATCAGCAAGTTGTTTGATAATGACTACTGAAATCCTTAGAAGTATGCTCTATAGGGGTTCAGAGATTATGAGAGAGGTTGGTTGGGTAGTTTTTGATGAAATTCATTATATGAGAGATAAAGAAAGAGGTGTTGTTTGGGAAGAAACAATTATTTTATTGCCAGATAGTGTGCATTATGTTTTCTTATCTGCAACTATTCCTAATGCTAGACAATTTGCAGAATGGGTTTGTCATTTACACAAACAACCATGTCATGTTGTTTATACTGATTATAGACCTGTTCCACTCCAGCATTATATATTTCCAGCTGGAGGGGATGGTTTGCATTTAGTTGTAGATGATAATGGAAACTTTAGAGAAGAAAATTTTAATACAGCCATGTCAGTTCTTCAGAATGCAGGAGATGCAGCTAAAGGTGATGCAATTATGAAAGGGAGAAAAGGTGGATTTAAAGGAGAATCAAACTGCTATAAAATTGTGAAAATGATTATGGAAAGAAATTTTGCACCTGTAATTGTTTTTAGTTTCAGCAAAAAGGAATGTGAAGCATATGCTTTACAAATGTCTAAACTAGATTTTAATTCAAATGAAGAGAAGGAATTAGTAGAAGAAGTTTTCAATAATGCAATGGATGTATTATCAGAAGAAGATAAGAAACTTCCTCAAGTAGAACATGTTCTTCCACTTCTTAAACGAGGAATTGGCATTCATCATTCTGGATTGCTACCAATTTTAAAGGAAACCATAGAAATTTTATTTTCAGAAGGATTAATAAAAGCACTTTTTGCTACAGAAACATTTGCCATGGGTCTAAATATGCCTGCAAGAACGGTTTTATTCACTAGTGCACGTAAATTTGATGGAAAAAATTTTAGATGGGTTACTTCAGGAGAATATATACAAATGAGTGGTAGAGCTGGTAGAAGAGGATTAGATGAACGAGGTATAGTAATTCTTATGGTTGATGAAAAAATGAGTCCATCTGTTGGTAAAGAAATAGTCAAAGGCCTTCCAGATCCAATTAATAGTGCATTTCATTTGACATATAATATGGTACTTAATTTATTAAGAGTTGAAGAAATAAATCCAGAATATATGATGGAAAGATCATTTTTCCAATTTCAAAATTATGCTGCTATTCCACAATATCTTGAAAAACTAAAAGTTTTACAAAATGAGTATAATGAAATAGAAATTCCTCGAGAATCTGAAATAGGAACATACTATAAGATACGTCAGCAGTTGTCTAATTTAAGTAAAGAATTTCAAGAATATTTAACTAAACCACAGTACTGTGTTCCTTTTATGCAGCCTGGCCGTATGATCAAGGTAAAAAATAATAACAATGATTTTGGATGGGGAATTGTTATAAATTTTCAGAAAAAACAAACAAAAGATAGCAGTATTACAGATCCAGAATATACAATAGATGTACTATTGCATGTGAGTAAAGAGAGTGCTAAAACTAAACTCACATCATCACTCAAACCACCACCACCAGGAGAAAAAGGTGAAATGCAAGTTGTTCCTATAAGAATGCACTTAATACAACAAATCAGTTCAATTCGTTTATATTATCCTCAAGATTTAAGACCATTAGATAATAGAATGTCTGTATTAAAATCTATTCAAGAAATTCATAAAAGGTTTCCATATGGTGTTCCTTTGTTAGATCCAGTTGAAGATATGAAAATTAGAGAGAGTGGTTTTAAAGATGTTGTTAGAAAAATTGAAGCATTTGAACAAAGATTATATTCACATCCCTTACATAATGATCCTCAGTTAGAAACTTTATATACTTCTTATATTAAAAAAGTACAGATAGACATAGAAATAAAAAATGCAAAAACAGAATTAAGAAAAGCACAAAGTTTATTACAAATGGAAGAATTGAAATGTAGGAAACGGGTGTTAAGACGAATGGGTTATAGTACAGCTGCTGATGTGATTGAATTGAAAGGAAGAGTTGCTTGTGAAATTAGTAGTGCAGATGAATTGTTATTGACTGAAATGATTTTTAATGGTGTTTTTAATGATCTGAATGTCCATCAAGCCACAGCATTACTGTCTTGTTTTGTATTTCAGGAAAAATCAAATGAAATGCCCAAATTAACTGAAGAACTTTCAGGACCTCTTAGACAAATGCAAGAAATGGCACATAGAATTGCTCATATTTGTAAAGAAGCAAAATTACCTTTGGATGAAAGTGATTATGTAGAATCTTTCAGACCTCATCTAATGGATGTTATTCATGCATGGAGTAAGGGAGCAAATTTTGGACAGATCTGTAAAATGACTGATGTATTTGAAGGTAGTATCATCCGATGTATGCGTCGCTTGGAAGAATTACTAAGACAGATGTGTCAAGCTGCTAAATCTATTGGAAATACAGATTTAGAAAATAAATTTTCTGAAGCAATCAAATTAATTAAAAGAGATATTGTTTTTGCAGCAAGTTTATATTTGTAATTTTAATAAGAATTAAATAAATGTTATATGCTAAGTATGAGTTAGGAGAAATTATAATTAACATTTTGCAAAATCAGAATAAATTAAGGATCATACTTTGAATTCAATTTGATATTTTAGTCACTTGATTCCATTTCATGAATATTGACTATTTGCAATTTCTTTAAAATGCAGTTTATACATAAGCACTCTTCTCAAGGAAAGCAAAAGTATGTATAATCCAAAAATAAATATGGTTTTATAATGCTCAAAAAATTTACAGATTGTTATTTTAAAGCAAAAATCTATGAGACAATTGAATTTATTGATATTTTTTAACATTTAATTTTAAGAATGATAGATGCGTTGAAATTTGTTGATTTAATAATATAAATACAAATTCAATTCAGTTTATATAAGACTCAAAATTATACAAATCCAAATTTATATAAGAATCTGAAAAAATAATATAAAAAACTGAAAAATATGATTAGTGGAATAGTGGATTACTATTATTGCTGGGCATATATATATATTGAATATATATATTCTGGTGTTCAAAGAAAATATTGATACATTGCTTTTAAAATTATATGTCCAAATAATCTAAGTATATGGCAATATATCTTGCCAATTGATCAGATAATAACTTGTAAGGTGATGTAATAATGTACTTCACATTTCTCAGGCCATTTTAAGTCACTTTTTTATCATGATTTTTTTTTTTTACATAAAACACTAAATTTTGGAGCTCTTCTGGGTTGGGGCCAGGCCATCTCTTTATTGAGGATTGCTAACAATATTCTAAATAGTATATTGGCTAATCTGAATTGATGATAAATACATTTTAAAATATTCCTAATTGATCAGATAATAACTTGTAGGTGATGTAATAATGTACTTCACATTTCTCAGGCTATTTTAAGTCACTTTTATATCATGATTTTTTTTTTTTACTTAAAACACTAAATTTTGGAGCTCTTCTGGTTTGGGGCCAGGCCACCTCTTTATTGAGGATTGCTAACAACCATTCTACATATTCTAAATAGTATATTGGCTAATCTGAATTGATGATAAATACATTTTAAAATATTCCTAATTATTTATAAAAAAGAGTGCATCACTCATTAAAATTAGAAATATCATCCAAATAACCTAAGGATATGGCAATAATTCTTATAGATTGCTTTAAATAAAATTGGCATGAATAGACGGTGATGTGATATTGCATCAGCTTTGCTTTCGTTTTTGCTATATAAGCATGCTCTGCAAGAGTTGCAGTGATTTATAAACAGATACTACCAATACTTTTATAGAAAGGAACAATGTAATTCGATTTAATAAATGCATTACTCCTTTCTATAAAAGTATTGGTAGTATTTATAAATCACTGCAACTCTTTCAGAGCATGCTTCAGTAAAGACGAAAGCAAAGCTGATGCAATATCACATCACCGTCTATTCATACCAATTTTATTTGAAGCAATCTATAAGAATTATTGCCATATCCTTAGGTTATTTGGATTATGTTTCTAATTTAACGGTGATGCACTTTCTTTTTTTATAAATAGATTAGGAATATTCCTAAGTGGAAAAACGAGGAAATTTTTTATACCCATTGTTCCAGATATGATATCAATATCCAAAAGCGATATTAAAATGATACTAACTGAGCCAACTGAAAACAAAACGCCAAAATGCTTGTTTTGGAATAAACTTCCACAGTTTAAATGTTCAATATGTTCAAATGTTTCCACTCTGAGCATGTTTCTTTCTCTCTAATTTTGTATTCATTTTTTCATTCCTTGTATAACTACTGTTTCGTATGAATAAAGCCCATTCATACTTAACTGTTTCCCAAAGTTCTTTAATATTCTCATATCATGTCTCATTGTAACCCATGCAGTGTCTCTCACTGCCTTTCATTGGGGTACAGTGAGATTGAAAAATACTCTTAACACAAAAATGGAATTATTTCTTTATACCAAGGGTTCCCAACGGGTCGGTATCGACCCCCTGGGGATCGATGAAATTTTATAGGGGTCAGTGATGATCAAGGAGTCTATTGGGGGTCGATAGCCGCATATGCACCGGCGATTGATTGGCATAATCAAGATCAAGATCCTATTGATTACAAAACAATTTATTAATAAAATTGATAATTAATTGTTTATTGATATAAAGCTATATCATGTAGTAAGGAAGAAATCGTATGAAATAAATATAAGGGAAAAAATGCACTAAAATTACTTAATATATTTTAAAAACCAATAATATTTTTAAAAATATATTAATTTTTAATTTGCAATTGTCCACTATTAAAAAGGATTGCATTTCCTCAGACGATATATTGTTATATATGAGCCACTTGTAAAATTTAAAACTTCCACAGTTTAAATGTTCAATAAATTTTTACATATATTTCCACTCTGAGCATGTTTCTTTCTCTCTAATTTTGTATTCATTTTTTCATTCCTTTTATAACTACTGTTTCGTATGAATAAAGCCCATTCATACTTAACTGTTTCCCAAAGTTCTTTAATATTCTCATATCATGTCTCATTGTAACCCATGCAGTGTCTCTCACTGCCTTTCATTGGGGTACAGTGAGATTGAAAAATACTCTTAACACAAAAATGGAATTATTTCTTTATACCAAGGGTTCCCAACGGGTCGGTATCGACCCCCTGGGGATCGATGAAATTTTATAGGGGTCAGTGATGATCAAGGAGTCTATTGGGGGTCGATAGCCGCATATGCACCGGCGATTGATTGGCATAATCAAGATCAAGATCCTATTGATTACAAAACAATTTATTAATAAAATTGATAATTAATTGTTTATTGATATAAAGCTATATCATGTAGTAAGGAAGAAATCGTATGAAATAAATATAAGGGAAAAAATGCACTAAAATTACTTAATATATTTTAAAAACCAATAATATTTTTAAAAATATATTAATTTTTAATTTGCAATTGTCCACTATTAAAAAGGATTGCATTTCCTCAGACGATATATTGTTATATATGAGCCACTTGTAAAATTTAAAGATTTTAATGTTCGCTTCCAAGATATTGAAAATTTGAATGTGCCACATGAATCATAGAACTGCTGCACTGTGATATATCTGATTTTGATATTATGATACAAGAAGAGTTGATTGCATTGAAGGAGGATGTTCGAGCACAAGACTTATTTGAAACACATGGATATGCTAAGTTTTACAATTTAAAAGTAATCCGAGAGAAATATCCCTAAATAGAAGTTGTTAATGAACTAGCATTATTGACTTTTCCCTCTTCTTACCTAGTGGAAGCAGGCTTTAGTTAAGTCAATAATTTACTACGGAAAACAAGAAACAGGTTGAATATTACTGAATGAGGTGATTTAAGAATTAAGCAATTTTATGCCTAAAATTTTATTTTTTTTTTTTATTTGCATCGATACATCAAGCGCAGCCATCACATTAATTAATATCGAACTTTTGTGCAATTAGAATCTGTGATTTTGTTTCTGAAAACTTGTTTATATTTATAAAATAAAAATGATAATAATACAAAAACTAATAAAACAAATTTGATTATATTCTTAGTCTAATTGTTATCTTTAAGTTATTTATGTGCAATTATTGTATTATGATAATGTTGTATGCTTTGTATATTATAAAGAAAAATGTAAGGGAGTCGATGAAGAAAACCATTCTTTAAAAGGGGTCGATACAAGAAAAAGGGTGGGAATCCCTGCTTTATACTATTCAAGCATGACTCTGGTAAAATTCAGGGAATTACTAAATACCAGTGGTTCTCAACCTTTTTTCTATTGAGGAACACATTTTAATATTTTAAAATTTGGCGGCACACCTAAATATTTTAAATAATAGGCAAGATTCTGCTTTTCACGGAATACGAGATTTTTGCATAATATTTTTAGTCATATTACTAGTAGTAATATTTTTGCATAATATTTTTAGTCATATTACTAGTAGTAAATCGGTATATAAAATCAAATTTTTCAGTCATATTACTAGTAGTAAATCGGTATATAAATCAATCGCGATTTTTGCAAAATATTTTTAATTATATTACTAGTATTAAATCGGTATATAAATCAATCGCGAAAACGGAACTGATAAATAGATATATGAAAAACAACGAAGTATCAATACCTGTGCACGACTCATCTTGAAAAAGACAGTGTCTTGCGCGACACTTTCAAGATATAAAATTACACGAATTCATGTTATAGAAGAGCGATTTCATTACATGAATTCATGTTTTAGGAGAGCGCGTTATACGGGAATTTACTGTTATACATCTTGAAGGGGTCGCGCAAGAATTATATTCAAACTCCTTGGCAAGAGCACTTTCAAAATGATGTAATTATACATCTTGATGCAAATATATGTTATATATTAATGTATATATAATATATAAATCCATAAATTGCATAAGTAACTTATGGATTTCAGCATAAAATCATAACCCACATAATCGTAAGAACAATTCCCGG
>AYEL01055013.1:0-37221 GCA_000484575.1 Olivierus martensii
TACAATTAATTTAGTTAAAAAGTTTCTGACAAATGAACTAAAATTATGCTTTTCAAGTTTACAAATATTTGTTATAAGAGAACTTTCCGACAAAAATAGGGTTCTGCAAAACAACACATTGCGTATCACGTGATTCGTTAATTCAGTTGTTAATCTTCCCTTGTTTATTACAATCAATTCAAACCCGACAATATCATTATTAAAATTAATAAAATTATGACCATATAAAAATATTTAAGTAAATGATAATTAACATATTATAATGATAACAAATTATTTAATTAATTAAAAATATTCGTGCAACAGTTCATTAGTTTTTAGATTCTTAAAGATGATTTCTAGACGATTATTATTTTAAATTCTGCGAACAAAGTCTGATTCTATTGTTTGTTGGTGTTATATATTTGACACCTGCGAGTGGTGTGACGTTGTAGTTTCGGATTCCATTGGAAGAAAAATAAACGTCTGTCCGAATCCTTACAAAAGTAAATTTCACACTTTTTCTCAAAAAGCAGAGATTTCAACTCACTTGTCAGTTCAAAAGCGATCAAAAATTTTTTTTTTTGAAATTTTTGAGCACGTTTTCAAGAATAAGTATCCTGTGTTATATGTTAAATATAGGATTGTTTAGAATAATAGTGATGGTGCATAAGAATTTTTTGCCATTTATAATGATTTTACTGAATCATTTACTTCTGAAAAAAGTATGCATTTTATGGGAATATAGAATCAGATCAAGAATGAATTAACGAATTTCATTTCAATATTTTATACAAATATTGTATATGAAATGTTACTAATATAAATCAATTTTTTCGTTTTTAGACCAAGTGCAGTAGCGGAAGCAGTTATCCAATTGCTTGAAGATGGAAAAAATGGTGCTGTGATGACCGTCATCGGAGGGAAACAAAATGCATACGTACCATTAGCCGAATCGGAAAATTTTATTTAATATTAGACCATTTCTAATATCGATTTTTATTCATAAATCATTCATGAAAAAATTCTTAAAATTAGAAAATAAAAAGTTTTTTAAGACAAAAAGCAGTAATCAGATGGCAGTGAGCTATAAACAATGAAAAAATATTGATGAAAGAATAAAGTTCTAACTTCGAGGAACTATAGTTTAAAGAGGCAGCATTCAGTTTAAAGCTAAAATGGGATAATTGTTATTTTTATTAATGTAAAATAACATTGATGACCGATTATATTAATAAATATGAACTCTGACGGCGGCAGATTTTCATATGAACTGCACTACATTGCACTGTTATCAAACGCACTGTGAGATAGCATAGGAGTATCAATGCAACGAATTCCTGCGATTTAGGATTTATGTAAGAATAACGGTTTGAATAACCACGCCAAAGTGAATCAATAAAAATATAGAATTCGAAAAAATACCGCGTTATATCGAAACAGCGTTAAACGGAGCAGCGTTAAGCGGGGTCTTACTATACTTCAATTAACTTTAGGTTGTAGTAGATACGTGCAGTTTTATCGCGATATTCTGTATCATACTTTTGTATTAAATTTTCAAAATATTAAAAAGTTAAATATATGCAGATTAAAAGTAATTTTTGTAACTTTCCGGGTGTACATTTTCCATTGATATTTTCGTCCAAATTCATTAAAAAGATTTTGATTCTCAACCTAAATGAGATTTTTCACATAAGAGAAAAAAAAATGCTTCTATGTGAGATTGTGGTTGTTTGTCATCAAACTATTCTGAAAAATTAGCATATCTTCTTGTAGATGAGAAAATCCGTTAAAAATAGGACACACTAACGAAAATGGACTAAAATGATAACACTGAATGAGTTTTTTTTTCATATTCAGAAAACAGATTTTCTTAGCAACATTTTAAAGCTGCAAAAGTAATTTTTTAATTGAAAAAATTTACAGAATTTTAATTTGAAATTCAATTCAAATTGGGGCACAAATCATCATTAGAAAAATTTCCTGAA
Source organism: Olivierus martensii (assembly GCA_000484575.1). Taxonomy (NCBI): domain Eukaryota; kingdom Metazoa; phylum Arthropoda; class Arachnida; order Scorpiones; family Buthidae; genus Olivierus; species Olivierus martensii. Next base: position 1,968 of record AYEL01055013.1, read on the forward strand.
AGGAATATTGAGCTTATGTAAAGAAGAATACATTTAAATATATTTGGACATCCATATAATTTAGGTATAATTTAGTCCTATCAACTCTTTTTCAGAAAAAATTACTCACCGCCTTTTTGAAATCTACCTTTAATAGAACAAACAGAAAAATATAATGACAATCTGACATAGATACAGTATATAGTATACAGTATATGTATTTCTACCATTGCCACGCAGGAAGATCCGGGTTCGAGTCCCAGATCTGGCATTTCCTGAAAAGATTTTCGGGATTCTGGGCCGGGCTCAGAGATCTGTTCTTCACCATCCTGCTCCCCTCCACGGGAATGGGTGCAGTCCGTGGTTGGAATTGGCTCCCCCTTGTTAATCTCCCTGATTGGGAAGGGACGTAAAAATGAATAAAAAATTTAAATATATTTTTAATTGATAAATAATTCAAACTAAAATTTATATTTTATTAATTTTTTTCACTTATTACAAAATATTACAAATTATATTTTGGAGTATGTATATGCTTATCATGATGTTAATCTGAGATAGGAAATTAATTATTGTTAATAATAATTATTTGATTAAAGTTTAAGTTTGACCAATTATCAATCATCGTTATTATCATTTATCTGACTGAAGCTTTTATAAGTTAGGAAATGGCCTGATCGTTAGACAGCATAGGCATCGACGTCTCAACGATCACTAACCTGGAGGATCTATACTGCCACAACACACCGGAAATATATATATACAAGCTCTGGAACAATTTATTGAAGCTACACAACGACTTTGAACTTCAAATATAACATCTCGGAGGACAAAGCGGAGGCTACAACCTCCGTATTAATAGAAAGAAGAAGAAGATCGTCAGACAGTCAGAGATATGGATGTGAGTACAGGAGTGGCATTGGTAACTGGAGCTGCTCAAGGATTAGGCAAAGCTATTTCTGAAGCGTTACTAATAAAAGGATGCAAGGTAAACAATATTGAGAAATTTAATATTAATTATAAAATTATTTCATCTGATCAGATTCAACCATTATTGATTTTTTTTAAATAGATATTTAATAAATATTGTCGTTTACGTATTGAAAGTTTTTAATTGTAGTTTCAAAAATTATGATGATATTTTGAGATGAAAAAAGTAGGTAGCTAAAATGCTTTTTATTTCATGTAAATGAATATAGTATATCTTTCAATGCCTTTGCAATTTTTTGCTGATTATTAAGTGATAGGAACTAAGTTCATTCCAACACTTATCTGTTAGTGACCAATAATTTTTATCACTAGACGTCACTGCCGCCCATAGATCACTAGAAGGTTAGGTTAGGTTAGTTTTATTACGCCGCCATATCCTCATGGGATATACTGTATCTGGCGGCGGCCATTTATAGCTCCCATCACAGGCTGGCCAACACCCATGATGGGGTCAACCGGATGGTTGAAGGATGGGATTCAACAGGCCGGGCCCGGAACCCTCCTGAAAAATTGGAGGTGTGGGACCCGGATTTGAACCCGGATTCTCCAGGGTGGTAAGCCAAAGCTTTACCACGCGGCCATCCGGCCGACTAGATCACTAGAATCCCTAAATTTATAGAGTAGCGCACCCTGCGCCATTTTAGATCCTTTGCCGACCGATAATCACTGATAACTTTTGAAAACTAAACCACAATACTATATTTCTTTTTCTAATTTTGTATTTATAAATTAGGAAAACACTAGAATCCCTAAATTTATAGAGTAGCGCACCCTGCGCCATTTTAGATCCTTTGCCGATTGATAATCACTGGTAACTTTTGAAAACTAAACCACAATAGTATATTTCTTTCTCTAATTTTGTATTTATAAATTAGGAAAAGAAATATAGTATTATGGTTTACTTTTCACAAAGTTATCCGTGATTATCATTCGACAAAGGATCTAAAATGGCGCAGGGTGCGCTACTCTATAAATCTAGGGACTCTATAGATCACTAAATGGCGGGGCCATCATCGATGTTAGTATAAATATTAATATCGATGAGTGCGGCGAATTCTATAGTCTTTAATAGATTCAGTAATTTATTTCTGTAATTTTATATTTCTTAGTATGATAAGAGAGATAAAACTATTAAAAATATATTTATGTAAATAATATTTCATGTCTTATTTTAGAAATTTAAAACAAAATAGTTAAAATTGTTATGAATTTCAGGTGTGTTGTTCTGATATAAACTCCGTTAAAGGTAATCAAACTGTGCAAGAATTTCAACAAACTTACGGAACAGAATGTTTTTTTCTTATATTATTTTAGAAATTTAAAACAAAATAGTTAATAAAATTTTTATGAATTTCAGGTGTGTTGTTCTGATATAAACTCCGTAAAAGGTAATCAAACTGTGCAAGAATTTCAACAAACTTACGGAACAGAATGTTTTTTTCATAAATGTGATGTTTCGTCAACAGAAGAATTTGAAGGTTAGTTTTAATAATTAAATAAACAATAAATTTAATAAATAATTAAATATTATAGTTTTATTCGAGTGTGTATACTGTATGTAATCATATAAATTACAGTATTTCAAATCAGCCGGATTGATCACATGGATATATTTTGACTTTTCATCTAGGAACCTCGGGTTCAAATCCGGATTCTAACCCGTTTTTAAATTTATATAGGTAGTCCGGACGGGTCAATCGATTACCGTTCTTTACAGAGAGTCTAAATTGGCTTTACCACTTATTAACCAATAATGGGTATGCTTAGTTGATTTTAATCGAATCAGCATCTTGACCAAAAAAAAAAGATTTACAATAGTTAGAAGTTTTATTTTGAAAAACTTGTACTAAAAGTTACATAAATAAAAAACGCGTATTTTTACGAACATTAATGAAGTGGCGGGCGGTCGGATGGCCGAGTGGTAACGCTATTGGCGTGCCATGCAGGAGGACCCGGGTCTGGTCCCGGATTTTTCGGGGTACAGGCCCGACCCGGTGTTCCCCGTTCTTCACCATCCGGCCTCCCTTCACGGATGTGGGTGCAACCCGTGGCCGGCCGAGTGGTAACGCTATTGGCGTGCCATGCAGGAGGACCCGGGTCTTGTCCCGGATTTTTCGGGGTACAGGCCCGGCCCGGTGTTCCCCGTTCTTCACCATCCGGCCTCCCTTCACGGATGTGGGTGCAACCCGTGGTTGGGACTGGCCCCGCCTCCTTAGTAATTTCCCTGATTGCAAAGGGGCGTAAAATGTTCAAAAAATGAAGTGGCATATCTATGTAAAATATAAGAGATTGAAATGGCCTCTCTACGAGAAATTATTAGAAGAACTAAATAGTATTTGGTAAGAAATTTTTTTGTCAGCAGATAACACCACACTCCATTCCGGTAGAATACTATGTGGCGGGGCGAAAGAAGCTCTTCCACAGGCTGCCCATCCCATACCCATTCCGGTAGAATACTATGTGGCGGGGCGAAAGAAGCTCTTCCACAGGCTGCCCATCCCTGCGGATGGGTCAGCCGGATTGTAGTATGATAAATATTTTCAAGTGGTGGGACCCGAGACTCGAACCCGGGTCCTCAAGAGTGGAAAGCCGAAGCATTTCCATGCTGCCAATCCGGCCGACTATGAGATTTTTTTGTCAACAGATGACTCCATACGCCATTCAGGTAGAATACTATGTGGCGGGGCGAAACAAGCCCTTCCACAGGCTGGTCACTGCGGAGGGGTCAGCCGGATTGTTGAGGACGGGAATCGACGGCCGGGTCCCGACCCCATGATAAATATTTTCAAGAGGTGGGACTCGGGATTCGAACCCGGATCCTCCAGAGTGGAAAGCCGAAGTGTTTCCACGCGGCCAGTCCAGCCGACACATAAGAGATTTGTATAAATATGCTTTAAATTCTAAGAAGATGGAGTGAGAAAAAGACCAGCATTCAATAAGAATACTGGAACGAAATTTGAAACCACAAGTGAAGAGAAATTATTATTTAAAAAAACAACCATTTTTAAAGATATTTTATATTTGAATCAATTCAATTTCAATTCGCGATACAATACATAATAGTTATAAAGTAGAAAATTTTTAGAATTAATCAACTTTCTCTAATTTTTCGGAATTTTAGCGCTCTAAAAATGTTTATTTTTAATATAGATTTTTTCGTAATGATGATATATTTATAAAAATATTATTTTAGACACTCTGGATTTAATCTTTCCAACAACATTTTTAATATCTCAGCTAATATATTAGCGATATAAGTTTGTTGTATTTTTATCATATTAAGCATTGTGTTGAAAAGCTTATAATAAGAAATAAAATTTAATTATTTTTTAAATGTCAAAATTGACCTAATCTTATTGATATGAATATTCCAAATATTGTATAAGAATTTCCAAGATTTCAGCCTTGTAGAAGAAAAGTTATTAGCAGAAATTTAACAAGTTTTTCATATTGTTATTCTTACATAAATCTGAAATCGCAGGAATTTATTGTATTGATACTCCTATGCCATCTCACAGTGCATTTGTTATCGGTGCAGACGAAAGTAGCAGTGTGACATACGAAAGTCTGCAACAGTCACAGTTCATATTTATGATCAGTGTTATTTTACAGTAATAAAAATAACAATTATTCCATTTTAGTGTTCATTTGAATGCTCCATTTCGAATTATAGTTCCTTGAAGTTAGAACGTTTATCGTTCAATATTTTTTCGTTACTTATAGTTAACTGCAATCTGATTATTGCTTTTTGTTCTTAAAACTTTTTATTTTCTAATTTTAAGAATTTTTTCATCAATGATTTATGAATATAAATCGATATTAGCAATAAAAATGTTTATAATTAATGTAATACAATAGTAATAATACATGTTACTAAATAAAATAAAAAAATGCAAAAACATTTCACCTATCCTAATTATTTGTGTTTTAAAATGACCTCATTTAACGCTGTTTCGTTTAGTGCATGTTTCCTTGGAACTAATCCCCCGCCTTAAATGGGATCTTACTGTATAATAACTATTGTACTTCAATCAACCGATCATAAACATTTGAATTTTTCTCGATGGTCTTTCTTGAAATTTTATTAGTTCAGTCGTTCTCGAAATAAATATGTCGTTCAGTCTTAAACATAAACTGCCATCAGTTCGAAGAAAACTAATAGATCTTTTATAGCAATTTAGACTCTGAACATACCTAAAATATTTTTCACTCTTCCATTCCTGTTTCTATGTTATATTATGCAGCCACACCGCGATGTCAGTATACCCACGGATTTTTATATTAAAGAAACAAATAATAATGAATGGAATTAATAAATCACTATTGCTATAATTACAGCAACTTATTTGAAAACCGAAGAAACATTTGGCAATGTGAACATTTTGATTAATAATGCCGGAGTGACGAATGACAGAATGATAGAAATTAACTTGGTTTGTTTGAATTTTTATTTTAAGAATTATTAATTTTTTTAATAAGGAAAACTTTTATTTAAATAATTATTATGATGTATTTAGGTCGGTGTCATAAATGGTTGTAATATTGCCTATGAACACATGGGGAAACATAATGGAGGAAAAGGCGGTTCAGTTGTTAATGTATCGTCTATAGCGGGTAATTAGATATTACAGAATGCAATAATAATATATTTATTTCAAACAATGAATAACAGCATAATTTTTAATAAAATTTTTATTTCAATATTTATGTTAGCCCTTGTGCCTTTTCCATTGAAACCTATGTATGCTGCAACAAAATCTGCTGTGTTGGCTCTGACAAGAAGTTTTGGAGCAATTTTTATTTCTTATTTACTTTTTGATAATTTATATCTGAAATTTTTAAAATTATTGAAAATATTAATTATTTTTCATGGAAAAATATTTCAGCACGAACTACATTACGAAAAAACTGGAATTAAATTTACTGCTGTATGTCCTTCTTGGACGGACACCGAATTGTATTGGACAACTACATCCGAAATATTTGTTGAAGAAAATAGTAAGCGTAAAAAAAAGAGAATATTATTACAGTGAGTATTGATTAGCTATTAATTTATAGTAAATTGGCTAATAAAATCATAAATTCAATGAAGGAAATATAACTTTATACGATAATACAACAAACCTGCTATAATAAGGTGCATCTATGTTTTTGATTTGTGCTACTCACATACTATTGCTATCAGAACTTCATACCAGTTGCTTATTTGCTGAAATTATGAAGTTAACAGAATGATAATAATAAAATTATCGTAATATAAGTTGGATTCAGATTAGAACATATATTTAGCAGATGTACTCTATACTACAAATTATAAGTACACGAGCTTCTCTAGTTACGAGCGTAATTCATACGTAAGTTTTGTTCTTAAATCAGATACTATTGTTATTTGGCCGAGAAAACTACTGAAATAACTCTGTTCGCTCTGTTTTGTAATATATTTCACAATTGTACCAATTAGAAGTTTTTTATTTCACACTTGAACAAAAGTTCCGATTATAAATCAAGAGTTTTTTTTCAGTAGTTTCACCATCTTGAAATACTTCCGCAATAGAATAACTGTATAATTTTATGCTATATCGGTTGCTGAAGCATTCTATCATCATATTGTTTAAAATTACTGAGTTCAACTGGCGGGGCCCAGACCCCTCTTGAAAAACTGGAGGTGTGGGAGCGGATTTGAACCCGGATCCTCCAGGGTGATAAGCCAAAGCTTTACCACGAGGCCATCCAGCCAACTTCCAATTTAAAAATAATATTTGTAACTACAAATTTTAATAAGAGAGTCTGTTTTGTTTCCCGGAAATTCATTTTCCATTCTTGTTTTACTCTAAATTCATTAAAATGATTTTGATTCTTAATCTAAATTATATTTTTATATAGGAGAAAAAATATTTTCCATTTTTGAGATTGAGAGACTAGCTAACTGCTTGTTTGCCATCAAACTATTCTGAAAATTTAACATACTGTATTTTCTTGTAGATGACAAGATTCGTTAAGAATGGGACACAGAAATAGCTAATACAGTAAAGAATACCTACTAAATTGATATGAATGAGTTTTTATCATAATCAGACAGTAGATGTTTCTTAATAAAATTGTAAAGTGGCAAAAATATTTTTTAATTGAAAAAAATTACAGAATTTTGATTTGAAATTCAATTCAGATGAGGATACAAATCATTATTAGAAAAATCTTCTGAAATGAATATTGAGCTGAAGTAAAGATGGATACATTTTCATATATTTGGACATCCATATGCATATAATTATAGGTATAGTTATTGTATGATATGTTAATGCAAGAGTTTACGGAATTATCATGACCATGATCGTTAATGAAATATATTTTATAAAAATGTATATATGTAAAAATGGTTTCTATTCTCGAAGATATTCAATGTTATCCGGATATGTCACGTAAATTTTTCTATGCATAAATGTGGACAAACATAAAATTACTTTTGACGTTTAATAAATGTTAAATATGATATTTTAATAAATAAATATTCTAAATATATATTCGAAAAAGTACAGTATTTTAATTAAATTTAAATTATCTATATTATAAATGGCAGAATAGTGTTTCCAAATTCCTGACATTTTGGAAACTTCAGGAATCGAGAACGGGAAATCGTATTTCCCGAGAATTCTCGAGGATTCCCAAAATAATTTTTATTTATTTATTTTTCGTTGATCATCTGTAATAATGGCTATAACAGTAAATATTAATAAAAACCATAGAGAAGGTGGGGCAAACGGGATTCGTGGACCCAGCGCAATCTTTAGAGAAGGTGGTAAATGAGATTCATGGACTCAGCGCAATCTTTCAGAGGTTTCGAGATACTCCTATACAGTACGGTATATAAAAATCGATGCAAAAAATGAGTAAATAAAATTTCCTAAATGGAGATAGACCGGAATTTCATAACTAGTGCATATCTTGCTCTAAGAGCTAAACAAGGGTCACTACGATATCATTTTGACTAGATTTCTATTACCTTTCAGGTTTTCTCAAAATATAAACAATGTAATTAATGCAAATTTTATTTTACCAAATTTATAGTATATTTGAGATTTTACGTATATCACACAATGTATACATCGTCAGCCGCAAACAAACTGATCGAATGTGATTAATAGTATCGGCAGTTACTTTACGGAAACTATTTATTATGGAAAACAGAAATAGTTTGTGTTTACACGGAGATTTATTTTCGCAGCTCAGGATTTGACTATAATGTCATATTAAGGAAAGCTACCTTAGATTTCAATAATTCACCTGAAGATGACTTTGTAATCAAATCTTGGATTGTGAAAATAAAACTTTTCTGTGTAAACACACAGAAAAGAGCCTCACGAATCGTTAGGTCCTTCAAAAAATGATAGGAACTTGAAATTTTGCACGGAGGTAGGAACTGACTCTAAATCCTCCAGAATATTATGAAATTTCCGAAATTCCTCCAGGGCGAGGCATTTTGGGTAAGAAGAATACAACATATAAATCCTTGAAATTTTGTTCGAATTCGGAATGACGTCAATGCTACACCTACTACATCATCCTGACAATATTGAGCAACAGGTATGATGTCATTAGCGACACAACAATGGATACGATCGTTGTGTGTGACCTCATATTGTCGTAACAATAAATCCTGTCTTGTTGTCAGGATACTGGAAGACGAGGGATGATGAACCAGGTCTGGATTCCTTGACCTTGAATTGAATCCATGTTTTCCATAATGGAAAGCTAAAATATTTCACAAGAACAATACTACCGACCTTACTATTTGAATAGGTTAGGTTTCAGTTAAGTCATTGAATCGCACACGTGATATGTTGGTGTCGGTCCTATAATATGATTGAATAGAATTCAACACTCTATTGCTCTTCCACGCGGTCACCTGGACGATTATGTTAGTTACGGATATTTAAATGAAGTATTATGACAGATGAAAGGAAGGAGCGCTAATTTCAATTCTGCCTAAAGGCACCACAATAGATTGCGCCGGTCCTGTTAATATATGGTGATGACAATAATAATAATAATAATAATTTGGCGATAATTAGAACTAAAGTTTTATTTTAAAAAAATATTATCCGAATTTTATGATGATTTTGTTGGTAGATAACGAGATGAAACAAATTCGTTATAATTAAAATATGATTTTTATTGATAAATAATTCAAATTAAAATTTACGATTTTACTTACTTTTTCACTTATTTCAAAATATTATATATTGTATTTTGGAGAATCTTTATGTTTATTAATAAAAATAAAGTGACAGCGCTATAGAATTGTAGTGTAATCTCAGTTATATAATTGATCTCTGTTATAAAATGGTTTGATTAAAGTTCAAGTTTAACCAATTATCAATCATCGTTATCATCATTTATCTGACTGAAGCTAAGCCAAGTTAGGAAAAAGTCAGATGTCGATAGTCAGAAATATGAATGTGAATAGAGGAGTGGCATTAGTAACGGGAGCTGCTCAAGGATTAGGAAAAGCTATTTCTGAAGCGTTACTAATAAAAGGATGCAAGGTAAACAATATTGCGAAATTCAATATCAAACATAAAATTTTTTTGATATAACTGTATTCAATGATTATTGACTTACTAAATAGATGCTTAATAAATTTTGCTGTATTTGTATTGAAATTTTTTAATTGTAGTTTCGAAATTTATGTTGATATTTTGAGATGAAACAATGGTTATCCAAAGTGTTTTTTTATTTCATTTACATGAAATAACAGTACTTAACTGCAAAAATCGCCTTGTAAAATATATATTATTTGCTGATTTTAAAGCGATAGGAATTAAACTTATTACGACATTTAATATCCAATTATTTTTATGAGTAAACGCCATGAAAACCACAGATAACTAACTTGACGGAGCGAATTTTGTAGTCTATATAGTTTCAGTAATTTATTTTTGTAACTTTATCTTTTGTAGTATGATAAGAGATATAAAACAATAAAAATATATTTATTGTATATAATATTTTTTGTCTTATTTTAGAAATTTAATAGAAAAACAGTTAATAAAATTTTTATGAATTTCAGGTGTGTTGTTCTGATATAAACACCGTAAAAGGTAATCAAACTGTACAAGAATTTCAACAAACTTACGGAACAAACTGTTTTTTTCACAAATGTGATGTTTCATCACCAGAAGAATTTGAAGGTTAATTTTAATAATTAAATAAATAATTAAATATTATAATTTCATCCGAGTGAGTATATTGTATGCATCCATATAGATTACAGTGTTTCAGATTATAATTAGCTGGATTGGCCACATTGATATGTTTAGACATTCCATCCAGGAAACTTGGGTTCGATTCCTGATTCCACCCATTTTGAAATTTATATAGGAGGTCCGGGCGGAACAGTCGATTCCTGTTCTTTACATAGGGACTAAATTGGCTTTACCACTTATTAACCAATAATGGGCATATTTTGTTAATTTCAATAAAATTGGGACCATATATTGACAGAAAAAAAGAGTTACAGTACATGAAGTTTTATTTTGCAACACTTGTACTAAAAATTACATAACTCAGAAACGAGTACTTTATGAACATTAATGAAGTGGCTTAACTATGTACAATATACTGTGACTCGGATATGGAAATGAAGATCTCTAAGAGGAAATTATTAAGAGAACTGAATGTTATTTTTAGTTTAGTTTGAATAAGCCGCCATATCCTCATGGGATATTCTATATCAGGCGGCGGCCACTTTTTTTTGTCAACAAATGACGCCACTTTCCACTCAGTAAGAGTACTAAGTGGCGGGGCAAAACAAGCCCTTCCACAGGCTGCCCACCCCTGCGGAGGGGTCAGCCGGATTGTGGAGGACGGGGATCGACGGGCCGGGCCCGGACCCCATGATAAATATTTTCAAGGGGTGGGACCCGAGACACGAACCCGGGTCCTCCAGAGTGGAAAGCCGAAGCGTTTCCACGCGGCCAATCCGGCCGACGCCATATCTTCATAGGATATTTTCTATATTTGACGGCGGCCACTTATAGAACCCATCACATGCTGGCCAACACCCATGATGGGTCAACCGGATGGGGTACAACGGCCGGGCCCGGACCCTCCCTGAAAAACTGGAGGTATGGGATCCGGATTTGAACCCGGATCCTCCAGTGCGGTAAGCCAAAGCTTTACCAAGCGGCCATCCGGCCAACTGAATGTTATTTGTAAGAGATTTGTATAAAAATGTTTCAAACTTAATGAAAACGGTGTGAGAAAATATCAGAATTAAATAAGAATAGTGGAAGAAAAGTTGATATCACAAATGAAGAGAAATTATTATTTAAAAAAAACAACAATTGTTACAAATATTTTTTATTTGAATCAATTCAATATCAATTCTCGATACAAAACTACTACTAATAAGTAGTAATACAAAACTATACTAAACGATACAAAACTAATACTAATAAACTACTAATAGTTATAAAATTGAAAATTTTCCATAATTAACCAACTTTCTCTAATTTTTCGGAAATTTTAGCGCTCTAAATATGTTTATTTTTAATATAGAGTTTTTCGTACATGTAGTTTTATATTTATCAAAATATTATTTTAAATACTCTCGATGTAAACTTTTAGCAACATTTTTTAATATCTTAGCTAATGTATTAGTAAGATACTTTCTCTAATTTTTCGGAAATTTTAGCGCTCTAAATATGTTTAATTTTAATATAGAGTTTTTCGTACATGTAGTGTTATATTTATCAAAATATTATTTTAAACACTCTCGATGTAAACTTTTAGCAACATTTTTTAATATCTTAGCTAATGTATTAGTAAGATTTGTTGTATTTTTATCATATTTAGCATTGTGTTCGGAAGCTTATAATAAGAAATAAAATTTAATTACTTTTTTTAACTCTCAAAATTAATCTAGTCGTATTGATTTCCAGTTAAACGAATATTCCAAATATAAGAATTTGTAAGATTTCATCTTTGTATAAGGAGAGTTGCTAGCAGAAATTTAATAATTTTTAAACAAAAGAAAACCCAAGAAAATTGAGACTTTTTTTGGTTAGCATAAGCATAATGTCACAACTGATTTTTATATGTATCCATACGATAATGTCATCTTGTATTAACTCTCAGATTGAAACAGGGTTCAACATGTTATTGACATGTTAAACCATGCTTAAATTCGAGAGTTAATGTCATCTTGTATTAACTCTCGGATTGAAACAGGGTTCAACATGTTATTGACATGTTAAACCATGCTTAAATTCGAGAGTTGTACAGTATAATTTGTAAAAATATGAACAATATATATAAAATTGTATAGTACTTGATTCGAACAGCATGCACTGGTAAATTCGATACATTACATATCATGTTATATATATACAGTAAGACCCCGCTTAACACGGCTCCGTTTATCGCTGTTTCAATATAACGCGGTTTTTTCGAATTCTATATTTTTTATTGGATTCACTTTGGCGCGTTTTTTCAAACAGTTATACTCATATAAATCCGAAATCGCACTAATTTTTTGCTTTGATATTCTTATGCCGCCTCGCAATGCGTTTGATATCAGTTCAGTGCAATACATACGAAAGTCTGCTGCGGTCACAATTCATATTTATGATCGTTCATCAACGTTATTTTAAAATTAAAGTTTAGCCATTATTACGGAAATTATGCATTAGTTTACACAAAATGATCCAAATTTTCATAGACGTTCAAAGGCAAGACGAAGTGTCATGGATGCGATTCCTTGCTATCGACAGTTGCTTGCTGAACAAAAGAGGAAAAGACAAGCTATTTTTCGATAGATGATTCTTAACCGAAAAAACAAAAACTATCAAATGAGAAAGAACCTTTCTCATCACAAACAAATTATTTACTTGAATATTTTTTGATTTTCATGAATGATTTATGAATACAAATCGATATTAGAAATAAAAATGTCTATAATTAAATGTAATAGTAATAATACATATTATAAAATAAAAAAAGGTACTTATATTTTTTATTCTCTAGCCTGTTTCACCTATTCCTATTATTTACGTGTTAAGATGACCTCATTTAATGCTGTTTTATTTAGTGGTTGGTTTTTTTGAAACGTATCCCTCGCGTTAAACGGGGTCTTATTGTAAAATAGTTTATTTTAGCACGACTGCTTTGGATAATAGAGAGTGCTCTCTGACGGCAGTCTGTGATCTCATTTAACGCTGTTTTATTTAGTGCTTGGTTTTTTTGTATCCCTCGCGTTAAACGGGGTCTTATTGTAAAGTAGTTTATTTTAGCACGACTGCTTTGGATAATAGAGAGTGCTCTCTGACGGCAGTCTGCGAACTATCACACACGTTATGTGACGTCAGAGCCCGACGATCGGGCCCTTTTTGATACCGGGCCCGTGACAAAAGTCACGGATGTCACCCCCTCTCGGCGGCCCTACCTGCTTGAACCAATATTTTTGTTTTTTCATAGCACAAAGGTAGAAAGTTGTTGAGCATTGAAAATTAAAAAAAAACGTACTTGAATACATTATGCATGATATTTAGTAGCGATATTCGAATGTTATTCGTCCTGAATTCAGAGAGAGTAGAATCATCGAGATTAGGAAAAGTAATTTCTGTTACATTTCTTCAAAGGTTAAAATATATATATATATAAAAAGCAACTCAAAGAGAACCTCAGTTTAAATTCAGTTTCTAAAAATATGATATTCTGTATATTACATGATCATTTTATGATTTTATTGTTCTCAAACAGTATAGGTCTCTATACTGTTTGATTAAAAAATATATATAAAAAAGCAACTCAAAGAGAACCCCAGTTTAAATTCAGTTTCTAAAAATATGATATTTTGTGTATTACATGATCATTTTATGATTTTATTGTTCTCAAACAGTATAGGTCTCTATACTGTTTGAGACCTATTAGAGAAGGAATATTTGAACCTTAAAAACAGGATCGTAGCTAGAATAAATTGTTTTCGATTCTGTAATGTTAAACTAAGGAAGATTTAAAAAATCATTTGTATAGTTTTAAAAGTTTTCAACATTAATTAAATTTTCAGACCTAAGATTACTCTGTTGATATCTGATATTTTTTTCCATTACTCTCCTATAATTTGCATTACATTGCAATAATGATGGATAACGTTTCATACAAATTTCAAAATTGATTAAACGTTATACCGGATAGAAGAAAAGTATGTACCCCTTCATATAACTTGAAAAATATTATAGATTTCAAAAATCTGTTTATGTCAATAAATAGGAAGTCATATTATGAAAGTACATTTATTTGATAGGAATATGTATGTCGTTTAGTTTTACAGATAAACAGCCTGCAGTTTGAACAAATCTAATACGCTGTTTATCGCAATATTTTAGGTGTGAATATGCCTAAAATATTTTTCATTCTAACATTCTTTTCTACCGTAATATCAAACTATCCACGGATTTTTATATTAAAGAAAGAAGTAATAATGAATGAATTAATAAACCAATATTACTATAATTACAGTAACGTATTTGAAAACCGAAGAAACATTTGGCAATGTGAACATTTTGATAAATAATGCCGGCGTGACAAAAACATTTCACCTATCCTAATTATTTGTGTTTTAAAATGACCTCATTTAACGCTGTTTCGTTTAGTGCATGTTTCCTTGGAACTAATCCCCCGCCTTAAATGGGATCTTACTGTATAATAACTATTGTACTTCAATCAACCGATCATAAACATTTGAATTTTTCTCGATGGTCTTTCTTGAAATTTTATTAGTTCAGTCGTTCTCGAAATAAATATGTCGTTCAGTCTTAAACATAAACTGCCATCAGTTCGAAGAAAACTAATAGATCTTTTATAGCAATTTAGACTCTGAACATACCTAAAATATTTTTCACTCTTCCATTCCTGTTTCTACGTTATATTATGCAGCCACACAGCGATGTCAGTATACCCACGGATTTTTATATTAAAGAAACAAATAATAATGAATGGAATTAATAAATCACTATTGCTATAATTACAGCAACTTATTTGAAAACCGAAGAAACATTTGGCAATGTACACATTTTGATTAATAATGCCGGAGTGATGAATGACAGAATGATAGAAATTAACTTGGTTTGTTTGAATTTTTATTTTAAGAATTATTAATTTTTTTAATAAGGAAAACTTTTATTTAAATAATTATTATGATGTATTTAGGTCAGTGTCATAAATGGTTGTAATATTGCATATGAACACATGGGGAAACATAACGGAGGAAAAGGAGGTGCAGTGGTTAATGTTTCGTCTGTTGCAGGTAATTAAATATTACAGAATGCAATAACAATATATTTATTTCAAACAATGAATAACACTGTATTTTTTAATAAAATTATTATTTCAATGTTTATATAAGCCCTTGTGCCTTTTCCATTCAAACCTACGTATGCTGCAACAAAATCTGCTGTTGGAGGAAAAGGCGGTTCAGTTGTTAATGTATCGTCTATAGCGGGTAATTAGATATTACAGAATGCAATAATAATATATTTATTTCAAACAATGAATAACAGCATAATTTTTAATAAAATTTTTATTTCAATATTTATGTTAGCCCTTGTGCCTTTTCCATTGAAACCTATGTATGCTGCAACAAAATCTGCTGTGTTGGCTCTGACAAGAAGTTTTGGAGTAATTTTTCTTTCTTATTTATTTCTTGATAGTTGATATCTGAAATTTTTGAAATTATTGAAAATATTAATTATTTTTCATGGAAAATATTTCAGCACAAACTACATTACGAAAGAACTGGAATTAAATTTACTGCTGTATGTCCTTCTGCGATGGACACAGAAATGTATCGGACGACTAAAACCGAAACACTATTTACTGAAGAATTTAATAGGTTTAAAAAAAAGAAAATATTATTGCAGTGAGTATTGATTAGATATTAATTTATAGTAAATTGGCTAATACAATTATAAATTCAATGCATGAAATATAACTTTATACGACAATAGAACGAATCTGCTATAATAGGCTGTGTTTATATTTTTGCTTGATTTCTGCTATTCACATACTGTTGCTAACTGATTTTCAGACCACTTATTTGCTAAAATAATGAAGTTAACAGTATGATAGTAATATAAATTATGCTGAACATTAGTTGGGTTCAGATTAGAACACATACTTAGCAGATGCACTCCATATTAAAAATTATAAGTACACGAGCTCTTCTAGTTGCGAACATAATTCGTATGTAATTTTTGTTCGTAATTCAGATATTGCTGTTATTTGTCCCCGAAATCTACTGAAAGAACTTTATATGCTGTGTTTTGAAATATATTTCACAATTTACCAATTAGAAGTTTCTTATTTCATAGATTTGAACAAAAAGTTCCGAATATAAACCGAGTTTTTTTTTGAGCAATCGCTGCCATATTCAAATACTGCCGTAATAGAATAATTAACTGAATAATTTTACATAATATTGATTGCTATAACATTCTGCCATTATACTGTTTAAAATTATCGAAGAGTTTTTGAAATTTCGTGAAATTTGAAAGTAAAATCTCGCATTCAGAAGTAGGAATTTTGATAATTTGAGGTACCCGTGTACATATATATGAACTATGTAAATATCTGATTGAACAGAAAGTTCTCGCACTTTTGGACGCATTTTATTTAACCAAGAAAATTTTATGTACAGAACTGACTTCAATCATTAATGTAATCACCGTTGTTGTTGACCACTTCCTGCCAACGTTTATGCAAGAAATGGATGCCATCTCAATAAAACTCTGGCGGCTGCGATTCCAAGAAGTTGGTCATACTGGCCTCCAAGTCGGGTTCATTGTTGAACTCCTTGCCAGCCAGGTGACGGTCGAGCGCGGCGAACAGGTGGTAATCGTAGTAAATTGGCTAATAAAATCATAAATTCAATGAAGGAAATATAACTTTATACGATAATACAACAAACCTGCTATAATAAGGTGCATCTATGTTTTTGATTTGTGCTACTCACATACTATTGCTATCAGAACTTCATACCAGTTGCTTATTTGCTGAAATTATGAAGTTAACAGAATGATAATAATAAAATTATCGTAATATAAGTTGGATTCAGATTAGAACATATATTTAGCAGATGTACTCTATACTACAAATTATAAGTACACGAGCTTCTCTAGTTACGAGCGTAATTCATACGTAAGTTTTGTTCTTAAATCAGATACTATTGTTATTTGGCCGAGAAAACTACTGAAATAACTCTGTGCGCTCTGTTTTGTAATATATTTCACAATTGTACCAATTAGAAGTTTTTTATTTCACACTTGAACAAAAGTTCCGATTATAAATCAAGAGTTTTTTTTCAGTAGTTTCACCATCTTGAAATACTTCCGCAATAGAATAACTGTATAATTTTATGCTATATCGGTTGCTGAAGCATTCTATCATCATATTGTTTAAAATTACTGAAGAGTTTCGTGAAATTTCAAAAGTGAAATGTCATGTTCGTACCTACGAATGTTCGTAACTAAAAGAGCTCATGTTTAGTTATATGAACTATCTAAATATTTTCAATTATTTTAGTTTATACTGTGAAATATATTAAAATAACTGAAAAACGAAAGAAACACCAACTTAATTAAAGATATACAATATTAAAAATATTGAGCAATTTTATAATATTGAATATCATAACCCACTGTTAATCTGGACCAAAGGTTAAATTAACCAATATCGTTTAATAATGGGTGATGTTCTTTCTAAATAATGATGGCAAAGTGCCATAATAATAATCACATTAATAGTGCAGTTCCAGAACACCAATATCTATTAGCATGTTTAAACATGTCTAATTTCCGAAGCGTTCACCACCGAATTGAATTAAATTGTTTTCGTACTAAACAATAAAACGTTTGTCATAAACATTGTTAATTTTACGTTTAATAATCAGCAAATTCGCTACAAAGACGTCAACGTGAATTCTGTTTTTTTTTTTTTTTTTTTTTTTTTACTTAAAAATTAAGTGGAATTTTTATTATAATAATTTTTTTCAATGATATTTTTCTTTGTGACTTCTTTCTTCTGAATGTTATACAGTATAATACTTTATTGTGACGCCGCAGGGGCGTCAGAAAATGTCAGAATGTGAGAGTGATAATGGCTCGAAAAACCAGCTAATGATGAAGTTTCAAATTTTCTGATTGCAGGGTTTAATCTTCCGGATCGTCATAATGTCTCATACTTTTATTTTCCGGCTGGAAGACAATTATGGTGTCAATCTATACAGAATTTTTTGTAAATAGCACAATATTTTTTTTATTTTTACTTTAATCATTGATCTATCTGCATAATAATAGTGATGCTGCAAATTTAAAATCTCAAAGAAATTTTTGTCATTTTTAATCACTTTTCATCATGCAGATAGATTGTGCAGATAGATAGAATAGTGATGCTGCAAATTTAAAATCTCAAAGAAATTTTTGTCATTTTTAATCACTTTTCTGTATTTTTTACGTCTCAAATATGTTTGCATTTTCTGTGAATACAGGATCAGATTAAGAATAAATTAATGAATTTCCTGCAAGCAATTTCAATATTTTATATGAATATTGTATGTGAAATATCTATAAAATTCCTAAATAAGAAATATTTCATTCCTAATCCTTTCATGAATTAATGAATTTCCTGCAAGCAATTTCATTTTAATATTTTATACGAATACTGTATGTGAAATATCTATAAAATTCCTAAATAAGAAATATTTCATTCCTAATCCTTTCATTTCTCAGGTATTAACAGGACACGGTAAATTTAATGGATATTTTAACAGATTTAATATTAAAAATACTGATCAGTGTATATGCAAACAAGGCATTCAAGATGTTAAACATTTTATATTTTACTGCCCACTCTATAACACTCCAAGAGCAGATCTACAAACAGTAATCCTCAAAAGACATAAATGGCCGTGTAATTTACACCAATTTATAGATAACGATGAAATATTAAAAGTCTTAAATAGATATCTAAACAAAACTGATGCCTAAACCAAACTTTAACACGCTTAAACAAGAACTTCAACTGAATAGCGGAACAACAAATAGAATAAATACATTAAGGTGGAGGATAATCAAACTTTAACACGCTTAAACAAGAAGAACTTCAACTGAATAGCGGAACAACAAATAGAATAAATACATTAAGGTGGAGGATAACCTAAGTTTTGACATCAATAAGTGAAGATAAGACTTCTAATTTCTTTTGGTGCTATCTAAAATTATTTAATTTCAATCCTTGTTATCTTATCTCTGTTTTTTATACAGTATATATATATTCTCAATTTGTTAAAAGAAATTGTTGTTACTAATTATTGTTACATTATTTACTCATTATTATTATTGTAATATCTTCTTGATATTGTATTTAACCTTATTATATTTATTCATGTGTTATTATTAATCTTCAAATGTTATACAAACTGTATAATTTTATTTTATAATTGTATTAATTGTAAATTGTAATCTGATTTTATTCTTTCCTTTCTACTTCTTTTCCGTTTTCCAAGGCTAAACCTATGAGTACAGTCTTCTATCCCTTTGTTTTCCTGTTCCTGTATGCGAAATATTACTAACATAAATGAATTTTTTCGTTTTAGACCAAGTGCGATAGCGGAAGCAGTTATTCAATTGCTTGAAGATGGAAAAAATGGTGCGGCGATGACCGTCATCGGAGGGAAAGAAAATGCATATGTAACATTACCCGAACCGAAAAATTTTACCTAACATTAGACTATTTAGTTAGGAATTTTCAAGTGAAATATTTGAAACAAAATATTTTTCAATTTTTGTACTGGATGCAGAAAATTTTACCTAACATTAAACTATTTAGGAATTTTCAAGTGAAATATTTGAAACAAAATATTTTTCAATTTTTGTACTGGATTCACTTCAAAATGTTTTTAAAAGTACAGTAGTAATTTTTCTATAAGTTGACAATAATATACCTTATTTTGTACTACATATGATATATATAGCTTAATTTTCGATCATGAAGTTTTATCGTGATGTTTTGCATCATACTTTTGTACTAAATTTTCAAAATATTAAATAAAAAATTAGATATTTCCAATTTAAGGTTAGGTTAATTAGATTACGCCGCCATATCCTCATGGGATATACTGTTTAATTAGATTATGCCGCCATATCCTCATGGGATATACTGTATCTGGCAGCCACTTGTAGAGCCCATCACAGGCTGGCCAACACCCGTGATGGGGCCACCGGAAGAGCCCATCACAGGCTGGCCAACACCCGTGAAGGGGTCAACCGGATGATAGAACCCATCACAGGCTGACCAACACCCATGATGGGGTCAACCGGATGGTGCCCATCACAGGCTGGCCAGCACCCATGATGGGGTCAACCGGATGGTTGAAATCACAGGCTGGCCAACACCCGTAATGGGGTCAACCGGATGGTTGAAGATGGAGTTCAACTGGCGGGGCCCAGACCCCTCCTGAAAAACTGGAGGTGTGGGACCCGGATTTGAACCCGGATCCTTATATTTTTAATCCATGAACCAAATCTGTTCTTATTTGAGTAAAATGGAAAATTCAAAATAAATAATGATTTTAGGAATGCATATTTTAATGTTTTGCTGTTATCACTGGGTATTTTATGATATTTTTTTCTTGTTATGCTGGAGTATGATAGTTATAGGAATATGTAAATAAATTATTTTAATTGGTTTAAAATTACATGATTTTATATTTATATATATATAAAATTATGTAATTTTTCCCATTCTAATCACAGAATTTATTGATTTCTTCACCATCGTAAATAATATAATTAATAAATTCTGTGATAAGTCAGTGCAGTTCCTGTGTGTACAGATCCATACAGAATGGGTTAATGTACCAAGATTGTTTTTGTGTTTTGGTTCCTATAGTTTAGTGTTTATTAAAGTTGCTGCAGTAATCTATAATATCCTTATAAAAATTGATAATGAGGAAATCCATAAATTTAGAACATTTCTAACTTCTAATTTATGGCCTCAAAGTTCAAACCAAACTTTGTCATAAATGAAAGATTATTTGGATATACACATTAATTTATATTTCACTTTATGGTTAATATGGAGTTTTAATGCGAGCATGAAGATTTATTGAAAAGATGATGATTTTTTTGTTTTATAATTAGTATTTATTCATATTTATTTTGGTATATTTTCTGAATGACTTGAATAATCAGTAATTTATCTATTATTGTATTTGTAAGAAGTATCAGAAATTTTCTATATTTCTGTACAATAAAAAAAAAATATTAGAAAAATAACTATATAATGTACTGACTATGATTAATGACTTTTATCATTTTTTATAGGAACAAGATTTTGTTGTAATGGGAGGCTTACTTTGGTGGGAAGATTATCTTGTCCTTGGTTGCTATAATTTACGTGATATGAGAGATGAGGTATAATAATTTAGCATTTCTTTATTTAAAAAAATATATTGGCTAATCATGCAACAATTTTATTAATGTTGTGAGTTTATCTTTTAAATATTGAGATCCCAAACACTTGGAAAATTCAGTCATTGGATTAAACAAATTTATTTCCAGAATTTCATGTTTATAAAATACATCACAATATAAAAACATCTCCTTTATTTATTTTATTGTAATAGTAGTAGTAGTAGTATTAGTAGTATTAGTAAAAGAGGGAGGAGCCTACCCAGCCCAAGCACCGCAACCAAAGAAGGTCTATTGTGCACACCCAATCAAATCATTCCAGAAGAAGTCCCGTCTTTAAGACAAACGACAGAATTTCCTCTGGAACAAGAAAATACATCCCCAAGAGATCACACCTAAGCCACGAAAGGGCAAAACATTCACACAAAATGTGAAGAGGAGTTTCCTCCTCATACTAACATCTTCTACAAATAGGGCTATCAACAAGCCCAATCAAGTGAAGATGTCTTCTAAGATGACAGTGCCCTGTAAGAAGCCTTGTAACAATCCTAACTTCAAGTTTGTTCAGTGAAAGCAACTCCTTAGTTCACTGAGCAGAGCAACCCAAAATGAGAGCCTTCGCCTGCCTAAGACCAGAGATAAACCTCCAGGAAATGAGATGCTTGGCCACCAACTAGTCCTTGATGACCCACCCAAAAGCATCAGACTTCCACGAAATAAGATGCTGGGCCTCCAACCAGTCCTTGACAACCCACCCAAAAGCATCAGATCCAATACCCAGGGCAGGCTCAAGTCCAAAAATGGGGCGAAAAGCCCCTTCCTTGGCAAGCCTATCAGCAACCTCATTGCCCCTAATCCCTTTGTACCCTGGCACCCAAACAAGCTGCACTCTGTTCTTGGTGGCCAGTTCTTCAATGAGACAATGACATTCCCAAACAAGCTTTGAAGCAAATCGGGAATTATCAAGTGCTTTAAGAGCAGCCTGACTATCAGATAGGATAAATATGTACCAGCATAATCCCTATCAAGATTAATACTAACACATGCAGAAATAGAATCTAGTTTACCAACATAATCCCTATCAAGATTTATACTAACACATTCAGAAATTGCCAATATATTATCAAGATTGATTCTAACACATGCAGAAATAGCAAAAATTTCTGCCTGAAAGACAGTGGCAAACCGCTCAAGGTAAGAGGAATAAAACATCCGCGTCCCCTTGCCGTAAACCCCCACCCCAACACCTGTAGTGGTTTTAGAACTGTCCATAAACCACACTAAACCACTCTTGATACTGGTCCCAAATCCCCTTCCCCAGCTCTCCAGACTGGGAAAAACAACAGTGAAGGGCTGGAAGAAGTTAAATCTTGTACCATATAATCCTTAACCATTCCAAGAATGTTACAGTGTATCCTGTCCCACTCAAAAGACAAATGCTCCACTTATGTGTCCAAGAAATCCTCCTCCCAGAAGAATGAAGCCTAAAATAGCCCTCCCAGGCACTCACCTCAACAAACAAATGCAAAGGAGGAATGCACAAGAGAACCTCAAGAGTGGCAGTAAGAGCAGTCTTCATAGCCCCCAGTAATGTCCAAATAAGCCAGTCTTTGAATCCTTCCAAGGCCTGACAAGTCTTAAGTAAGACGAGCAGCAGTAGGAGCAGTCTTCATAGCCCCAGTAATGCCCAAACAGGGCCTTTGAATCTTTCCAAGTTCAGCCCTGCAAGTCTTAAATAAAACCTTTTGCCACCAAACAATGTCAGCATAAGTAAGAATGAGTCTCACAACCATGGTATATATCCAAAACAACAGCCCTGGCCTAATACCCCAAATCTTACCCAAAATACCCCTGCAAGCCCAAAGAGCCCTATAGGCCTTCCCAACAACAAAATCAATGTGTGGCTTCCAAATCAAACCCTTATCAAGCATAACGCCAAGGTATTTTACCTGGTAGAAAACTGCAACCTTTTACTGAAGAAGGTCAGCTCAGTTAACTTATTTTATTATAAATATAGTTTGTTTAAAGAGCAATGCTTGATAACTTTAAATAATTTTTCATATTTTTTTAATGTTAAGCAGTTTTCATAAATTAATAAATTACATAATACTATATGGAATATAAGAGCATTTCTCTCTTGTTTAATTTTTGACCAAAGTTATAAGCATCTTAATTTCTAACAAAATAACAAATTGAAAATAAAATTATAAGAGTTCATGCCAAATTTTGAATGTTGTGTAAGGGTGTCTAAAATAACATGATAAATTAATTACAACTAGCCAATTAGTAGGAATTAAGATACTCAAAAAAAAATTACTTTATTAATTATAAAGTAGTGCTTTCAGAATTCTTATATTCCCTCTTCAGCTTTCAAAAATAATTGTGTTCCAATTTGTTAACATTTAAATTTAAATTAAACATTTTTAATTTAAATGTTAACAAATTGGAACAGAATTTATTTCGTTGTATAAAAGCTGAAGAAGGAATATAAGAATTCCAGAAGTGCTACTTTATATTTAATAAAGTAATTTTTCTTTGAATATATTAATTCCTACTAATTGGCTAGTTGTAATTAATTAAGTTAAAATAAGCAATGAAAAACTTTGGAAAGGTAGCATGATAAATTTTGATAGTAAAAGATATTTCCATAGGAGTTTGTTTAAAAATTATTTTTTTATTATTTTTATAAAATATCAAATCACAATTTAAAAATGCATTTTATAATATATGGAAAGCTCAAATAGATTAGCAAATACTGAATTATAAATCAATACAGGACTTAAAATATTAGCACTATATTGTAAGATGAAGGAACTTTCATTAAAGAAGTTTATACAGTAGGTGTCCAGCTTAGGCAGTTAACTCATCCAAGAAATTTCTGCATAAATCAAAAACTGCACAAGTCCAACAATCCTTAAATTCAATATATTATACATGAATGTCTGCATTAGCAAATGAAATGGTCAAATGAAATTTATGAACCTACTTTAACCATAAATACGAATTGTAAAATCATAAATAATAAATTTGCAAAAATGTAAATTTTTTTAATGAATTTTTCATTGTTATTTTATGGAAATTTAATAAAAATTAAAAAACTTGTGCAGTTTCAAAATACCCAGATGCTTAAGTCTAAACTGTGTAAGTCAGACTTACTGTATATTATTTCATTTTTATATCAGAAAGTTTTCAGTTTTTCAGAAATTCAAATATATTTATATTTTTTCACTTCTGATTTGTTTATAAATTTTGCCTTGTAATTTAATCAATGCAATATATTAGTTTAGATTTACAATAAAATTCTTATTTCATCCTCTATACTTCACTGTATCAAAGACGGCAAAAAAGATGAAATTAAATAAAAAATGCAATAAATGACAATTTATAGTTTTATTAATTAGATTAAATCCAGAATTTCTTTCATTTACTACTATTGAATATTAAGATTGATAAGCTAAAATCAAGATTAAAAATCCTTCTGTTAGATAAACTAAAATCATAATGTAATATAAGACTGCCAGATCAAGAAGATACAATTTATATTACTTTTTTAAATATATATACTTAGATATTGAAAATATATATATAGTGGATTCCGCTTAATTGGGACAGCCGTGTAATTGGTTTTTGTTCTCAAAGAACGAAAACCAAACTAATAAACTAATGCATAATTTAAACGTCGGAAACCAAACTAATAAACTAATACATAATTTAAACGCTTAATTGGGAGAAACCAAATTAATAAACTAATACATAATTTAAATGCTTAATTGGGACCACTTTTCACTTAATTGGGACAGTAGCAGGAAAGGAATTTTCAATTTTTGATATATATTAGGGATTTTTCGAAAGTATAACAACACTACATACACTAACACTTGTGTGCTTTCTTAAAAAATTTCTTTTATAAAAATTATAACATTTGAAACACTACGTACACTAATACTTATTATGTGCTTTCTTAAAAAAATCCTTATATAAATAATACATACATATACTAATTTTTGCCAAGATGTCAAGAAAGGATTTTACACTTAGTCTTTGCCAAGATGTCAAGAAAGGATTTTACACTCAAGTAAAATTTCTTTGAGATTTTTTGAAAGTATGGCTACACATACATACACTAATCTTTGCCAAGATGTCAAGAAATGATTTTACCCCAAGTAAAATTGCTTGGCTGAATAAAATTAAAAGCCAGCCATTTAATATAAAATTGCTTGGCAGAATAAAATTAAAAGCCAGCCATTTAATACAAGTTCTAATCTTTGCCAAGATGACAAGAAAGGATTTTACACTCAAGTAAAATACCTGGCTGAATAAAATTAAAAGCCAGCCATTTAATACAAGCCATCGTATGCATACATGCACTAATCTTTTCAAAGATGTCAAAAAAGGATTTTACACTCAAGTAAAATTGCTTGGCTGAATAAAATTAAAAGCCACCCATTTAATACAAGCTATCGTAGACTCGCTGAAATAAACCAAAATCATTTATCATATAAGCCCAGTCGTAGACTCGCTGAAATAAACCAAAATAGATCGGAAGAGCGGTTCAGCAGGAATGCTTCGCTGAAACAAACCAAAATCTACCATAGACGCTCTCCTACAAAAAGAAATGAAATAAATCAAAATCTACTATAGTGCATTTCCTACAAGGAAATCAACTGGGTGAGGAGTGAGTATTACAGAAAGAAATTCCAGGAACATTCAAAAGAAAGTGTGATAGAAAAGATTCAGAAGTGGAAGAAGCATTAGATCAGTGGTTTTCTATAATTAGCAGGCAAGGCGTGAATATCAGCGGCCCACTATTGAAGACAAAGTCAGAAGAGATCGGTAAAAACTAATAATTAGGTACCTATTTTAATAAATCATTAAAATGGGTAAATTACTATTTTTTTACCTACAAATTACATATTTTAGAATTTATTACTACTTCAGTTTTTTTACCTATTATTTATTTGCCTACGAATTACATATTTTATTTTAGTTTTTACTTATTATATATTTACCTACGAATTACAAATTTTATTTTAGAATTTATTATTACTTCGTTTAATTGGAACAAAATGGCTTGGCCCAATGTGTCCCAATTAAGCAGAATCTACTGTATATATCTTATAGATCAATTTTCACAAAAATTTTAAAAGTTATAAGTTTTTAATAAATTTTCTGTTAAAAATGTAATGAATTTATACTCTTTTCATATATTTGCTGTAACTTATAACAAACAATAATATATATCAACAGAAATTACCCAGTATAATTCATTTAATGACAGTGATATTATGTTATATTCAAATTCTTTTTGAACACAAAATAATAATAATAGGATTTTGTCATTTTAGTATGAGAATATTAACAATTATTAACAAACATAATTTATCTGAAAGTATTTTTACTTATTTTAATAAGTAAAAATACTTTCATAATTTCATAATTTATAATCATTAGTATTATTGATATAATATCAATATTTTGAATTTTTCAGATACGTTTATATCCACAAGAGACAAAATTAGATAATCAGTTTGTTCGAGTGATCAAAGTAACAACTCAAGTTCTTCAGTTATCTGTTCTTGGTGATCGTCTTCTTAGTTTTTGTGCAGATTCTCATCTAACTTTATATCATTTACAAAAAAAATGTTCATCTTCTAGTAAGTAACTAATATCTGTATCATATATGCATCCCTCATTATTTATTTTTGTAATATATCATTACAGAAATATATTACATAAGATGCTTTCCTCTTTATGATCAATCAACTTATGATAATTTTACCTTACAATTGCCTTTATGCCAATATATTGACATAGAAATACTTTTTCTATCTTATTAGAAATTTAAAGTCAGATGAAAGCTGTTTGATAAAACAATTGTGTAAGCAATTCTGTAACAATTGTAAGCATTTAAGAGGATCTGGATTCAGTTCTGGATGATTTTACCATCTTAGAGTATCAGGTCTTCCATTGCCTATCATCATCATCATCATCATCATCATCAATAATAATTTTTAACTTAACTCCATCATAGATTGGAAAAATATTATCAAAATATAATCCTATTATAAGTAGAGGAATACTTGTATTTTACTTTTTTTATCTTTATTATAAGTAAATGCGAATATTGAATTATATTAAAATACAGATTTTATAATTCATTAATCCTCAGTAGGAATCACAAAAATTGTATTTTTCTCAAAATTATATACAGTAAATCTGTTATTGTAAGTGTCACAGGTCCAAGAAGAATTGGTTATTATTAACATCTTATGTAGAATGTAAAAGTGCCCACATAAATATCAGTTATTTATGTGGAATGTTAAGACCATATTTGCCTCATGTAATTTCTCCTTTTTTTCTATTTTTGAAATCCTAATTGGCTTGGCAGTACTCATCAGCGCTGGATCAAAATGCGGGGCCCGATTGGAATATTTTTCACGGGGCCCCTCAAAATATGGCTTATATGTATAAATAAAATAACATTTATAAATAAAGACCCATTTTTGTCGGCTGAATTAGCTACGTAAAAAGGCTTCGGCTTTCCATTCTAAAGGACCCGGGTTCGAATCTCGAGTCCCACCTCTTGAAAACATTTATCATGATCATGAAGTCAGGCCCTCCCGTCGATCCCCATCATCCTTAGCCAAGATTAGCAGTGAATCCACACCATATAGTCACATAAACCGAATGCAATGGAAACCTACACAGCGTGCAAATGCGATGTATTCTATATGCGGAAATTCTGCATATTCACTGCACCTGTTAATGAAAAAGGCACAGAAATGTCACATATGGAGTACAATCCATAAAATATTCCCAGGCCACATGTCAACAATAGCCATTATCGGCAAAAATCAATGAACAAAATCCATTTGTGCTTGCAAGTCTTGCAGTTTCAACTGTTGCATAATATGAATCTTGTAGAGGTATCAACATAAAATGGACCATAGCACATTTCAAACAGTGGGCCAAAGAAAGGGCAAATCATGTGCCACCACATGGGCACTGGATAAAGAATTTTGACTTCAACTACAGCCACATCAATAGCAACTTCATCAACGACTTCAATGAAATTGGCCGTCGACCCTTTTCTGGTGCTACAACCAAATCTCCATTGTCTTCAAACTTTATAATTATGTTCTTTACTTATTTTTACACATGAGCTCTTTTCATATTTTTTTCAACTGACAATATTCTCTCAATGAAAATATGTTAGTTATTTTACCAGAATATTGCTGCTATTCTGGTAAAATAACTAATAATGCACAGTCTTTCTTTTCCAAAAGCATGATGATAATCACAGAATGGTTTGCTTACAATGATTTACTGACGATTTATATCTAGTGAATAGTTTTGTAATTTGTATGCTTTTATTTGAATAAATTTCACCTTGATGTGAAAATTTGAACAATTTTATATTTCATCGAAGATAGCAATCCCGTAGTCTAATTAGCATATATAAGGTTTCAGTATAACATATTGATTAGAAGCCACTCCAGAGAGATGTGATTAAGATCAATTAATTTATAACTACCCTGTACAAGCCTATATACAAAATATTGTGATAGGGCTTAATGTAAAAAAAGTAATTGAGTGTGTGAACGTTTTCAGTAATTGTAATCTTCCATAATTTCTTTTATTATATCATACCATTTATACATTCTGCAAATATTGAAAAACGATACATATATTTTTAAATATTTTTTCTTAATACAGTACAATATTTAATTACATAAACTTTCACAAACACGGGGCCCCCTCAAGCACAGGGCCTGATTGAGTGCAGTCGGCTTAAATCCGGCACTGGTACTCATCATGATTGAATAAATATAAGAAAATGTGAAATAAATGATGATGCAAAATAAACAACTTTTTAAAGATATAAAATATTAATAGTTACACAAACAAGCAGTTTTGATCTCAAAATTTAGAGAACATGATCAGATTGTATGATAAGCTGAATGAAACATGAACAGAAGTGAAAGTATGTATATGGATGGGAGCATTAAACAAAGAAGGAGAGGAAAATAAGTAAAATAAATAACTTTGTAGTTAAGAGAAGGAGTAGAATTGTAATTTATAATGAAAACAGAAACCAAATGGAGAAATGGAAGAAATGAGAGGACCACTGCAATGCAATGGAAAGTGAGAACTTTGCAGCCAAAAATGGAGAAACAAAACATATATAAGCTAATGCAATGAAGCAGAAAACAAAAGTACAGCATGGAAAATGAATGAGAATGAATAAAAATGGAGGGAAAGGCTAATATTTTTTAAATTCTAGAAAATTAATTATAGCGAACTAGATTTATGGTATCATTATAGATTGAACATGGGGTGTTCAGTTTCTAAAGAATTCTCTAAAAAGTAAAAATTTAGTAGGACATTAGGTATTATTTCTCTTGCCTCCTCCCAATCAGGAGAGAAATCACTAATAAATACTTTCTCAACAAGGGAATAGCAATAATTTTCTTTTAGAATATGCATTCATGTTTCATTCTGATTCATCCTACAACCTGATAATATTTCTATATTTTGAGATCAAAAGTGCTTGTTTTATGTAACTTTATTAATATTTTACACCATTAAAAAGTCATTTATTTTGTATCATCATTTATTGCTTTTCTTGTATTTATTTTAAAATCCTTAAGTATGAAAAGAGAAGATTATGTGAAAGTTTAATTAATATATTTATAAATATTTCTTATTAGCTCAAATATAAGAAAAAATCAATAATAAAAAGTAGAAGCTGCCTTTTAATTTAATTTAAAAATAAAAATATATATGAGACATTTGTTACAAGAAATTCACCATCTTTTTTATGGCTGTAACATGTTTTAAAGAGTATTTATATTTTTGATTATTCAGTTTTCTACATACAATATTATAAAGTTAATTTTAAATTGTGACTGATATTGATTAAAAATTCTTCTGTTTCTGTTTTAAATTAAACAAATTACAATATGAAAAAAATATCATTTTTCTGAACACATTCATAATGCATAGTTTATATGCAGCATAACATCTCTATTGTTTATATAAAGCATAATGTTATTTTTTATTGATTTTTAGTATAAATAATAATGTACTATTATCTACAAAAACTATAATATATTGATGAATTGTGGAGCCAGGACACCGATGCATTTAAAATTATCTGTGTTAACTGATTATATGTCTGTTCTGTCCATTATAGCAAAACTTTCTTTGTGCATTTTGGTTTTACTTTTCTATTGTTTAATTCAGTGTTTTAAGGCAGACTCAAATTAAAGAAAGATTATTTTCTAAAATTTCTCTGATATTGCTAGCAGCTCTTACACTATAATAAAAATTAAATTATGTGATTTAATTTATAATCAAATATGCAATTATTTTATATTTAATGCTACAAAAAAGAGATACCATAAGAATATTATTAGATATATTATTGCAAAATTTGATTTTAATTTTTATCAATAGTCATCTAGCATATCTAAAAACAGACAATTTTTCCTTAACACTTAATCTTCCTTTTCATATTACAGGGTTTCAAAAATAGAAAAAAATGCAAAATTAAATGAGATAAATATTGTATTAATATCCAGAAAGTATTAGAAACAAATCTAAGCATTTATAAATCTTCTAAGTATTATATCTAAGATACATCATAAATAATTTAATAATAGGTTTCATATATTTTTAAAACCAATTAAATCAAAAATTACTTGATTTTTTTCTTTAGATAGAGACTGATTTTGCTTGTTATACCAAGAAGTTGTTTATTATAAACCAGAAAGTTTTATATGTAATAAGTTTATACAGACTAAACTTTGAATAAATATTTGCTTACAGTAGTCATGATCTCATTTCATGCTTGTAAGTGAATTTAACAATGTCATAGATTTTTGCTTTTATGGAATTCATTACATCAGTTTTGAAATTAACTTATTTTTTCTTTTATTTTTAAGTAAAATGATAAAGAAATGTCAAATAAATTATTTTATATCTTTAGATTCATCTCTACATATTGTTCGTTTACATGAATTGGATGTTTCAAATTTAGTTGTTCATCCTGCCTGTGTTGTTTCTGCTATTCTGACATCATTAAGAACAGAAATAGGTAATTTAAATTCATAAACTTATATATTACAAAAATTAACTCAATCTTAATAATTCAATAAAGCAAGCTATCTAAATTCTAATAATTGAATTGAAATATGAATTTGAAAAAATTAAAATAATGATAAAAATTTAGAAAATTTTCAAAATATTATTTTGAATGTGATCAATATTCTTTTAGTTTTTAAAACAAAAATAAAAGAATATTAATGCTTTTAAAACATCTTTAAGATAGCAAACTTACTAATTTTAAAAAAATACCAATACAGTCAGTTCTTGTTTAATGTTGGCTCAGCTAACATTGTTTCATTCTTACATCATAAGCAAATACTAAATTTATTAATTCAAAAATTGAACTTTTTAAAACAATGAAACAGAAACCTGTTTTTTTTTTATGTTTCCCTTCATAAGAGACAGAAAACAAGATGGAAACTTAATAGTTATAGAAAACCAGATAATCACATTTCATATGAATACTATCTCAATATCCAATATTATCTATGAATATTGTATTACACATAAAGCAATTGGCCAGCTTGACTTCAGCTTTCCAATCAGAAGATCCAAGAGGGTATTAAAATCTCATCCTTTGGAAAATTTATATGAGAGATCCTGGCCGAACTTCAAGATTCCTGTTCTTTATAGTTTGATTGATCTCCACAAATATAGTCCACAAAATCTCCAGGTAACCTATAGTAGAGGCTGGAATGGCACTACTACATAATTAGCAAATTATTGAGGAGTTGTGTTAAAAAATTAATTGGACACATAATGCCTGTTTATTGACTTTATTCTAAGCTTATTTTACTTTAAAACAATTGAAAATCCAATTATTGGATAATCAATCCAATAATTAAAAAAAATTATTTTAAAATAATTGAAATAATTGAATATAATCATAGAAGATGCATCCTAATTTTGGAACAGTAAATTTAAGTAAAAACTTTAAAAAAAATCTATTGTAAATATAATGGATATTTAAAATTCAATAAAAATAAAACCCAAAAGTCAGTAAAGAAAAGTATTGGATTATTACTCTTATTATTTTAGTATATTTAACTTTAGATTCATTACTGACATGATCATAATTACCCTCATCATTATCATTTGATAAGGATTTAAATATAAAACAGCAATTCAATTGAAGGGTTTGGTGCAAGAACCAGTTAAGTCACAAAAAGCACATTTCGAGAATATGAATATGTATTTGGACTTACCTTGGTTTTTGTATCAAATATATAAAATTTGACATATAACTTGTGAAAGAGGACGTAAATAACATGACAACAAAATATAAACCAAAATTGAATCATAAGTTATCACTATGTTTTTATATTTGATTCATACAATAACTCATTTTCAACTAAAAGTGGACTTAACTGGTTTTTTGCACCAAACCCTTCAATTGTTATTCTAACAGTATTCTGATAATTGCTGGAAAGTGCACTAATTATCATCCAATTTTAACAATATAAACTCTCTGTTATCTTGTCATTTGCTAAATTCTTGATTTTCACATGTGCAGGAATCCCTTGATTAGTGTGAGTTTGAATAATAGCCATTACACATATAGCCAGCCTTGCCTTTAATTCCTCTCTAGTACTCGATGTCTACAGATGCGCAATTATTTTTTTACAAAATTTGTTCAATTTTGTAAAATGTAATTTTTTTTGTGAAAAATAAATTTTAATTCTTACCATAAATTTTTAAATATCTATACATATTCTTCGATGATTTATAGTATATGTAATGCAATATAGATATGTTTTGAGAGAGAAAAATGTTTATAATTTTAATATTTTCCAGGATTCATTATAATTATTCCCATTGGTTTTTTAGTTTGTGTGTGGTTTTTATATATATGGTGTATGACGAGAATTTATTAATCGTACTAATTAAGGGATTCCTGTATTGTATTATTATTTTCAGTTTATAAAACCAAAATCAATTTTTAAAGAGTGCTATAAGGAATAAAATATGTCTTATAAGCCAGCAAATATAGTAATTTCTATTTAATATTTTATAATTAAAGTTTAGAATTAGATCATGCTTTTGTTTCATTATATTCCATTATTGAAGAATACAGTAATGTTTACATAAAAAAAAAATTATTAAATATTATTCCTTCTTATATCAGTAGATGCTTTAGAAATATGACACAAACTTATAACAGTAAGTTTATAAGGTTTTTGATTTCAATTAATGCTGTTTCAGTTAGTAACAATTTTCAGAAATCTAACTCTGGCATTAAATGAGGAATACCATATTTTCTTTTATATATCACAATCTTTTCTTTCCATAAAAAAATTCATCACAATCTTTTCTTTCTATGAAATAATCTATGCAAATATTTATGAGAAAATATGGAAATCATTTTTGTAAGCATTCCTAATTTATACCATTTTTTCATGCTCTAAGAGAGAGTGATTACTTCAAGGAGGGTATCTCCTTGAAGTAATCAGACTCTCAGAGCATGAAAAAATCTCCTGATTATGTAAACTTCTTAATCTCCTGATTATGTAAACTTCTATCTGATTTAAATTTGTTATTTTCTGATCTCACTCATTCACGCATAGAAAGACATTGTCGAATAGAGAACAGCCATGCTGTGTAGCTCAGGTATGTTTGACCAATCATAGCCAGCTGTTTACATTTTCTGTATACAGGTAGGCCTCGATTACTGCGAGTTCGAATAATGCGATTTCGATTAGTGCGACTTATAAAATTGATACCGTTTTTTCAGTTAGTGCAAGCAAATATTTGATTAATGCGAGTTGTAAGCATAGTATATAGTCTTACTAACAAATATAACTTTTTATGATGTCAATTAACAAATTACCGTTAATTTTCGGTTAGTAAAACCGGACGAGGAGCAGTCCAAGAACAGTCACTTGGCTTTGAAGGGGTGAAACAACAGAGAGATGGGCTTTTTGCCGTTTATATACATCATGTTGATATAATAATCTCCATATAAATCAAGATTCTTATTCTTTTATTTTATGTGGAGAATCCAAGGGAGAGGCTCTATCATAAGCTTTTTTCACAGTTGAAAAGGTATTAACATCGATTTATATCTATACTGGATTACCTACTCAATGTTAGAAAAATGAGGCTGTCTGCCACGTTGCTGGACGAGTACTTTTTTTCGAATATACATTCGGTGATATAGCAAATTGAATTTGTTTTGATCACAGATTACTAATACAGATGAGACACTTCCTATACTTTCAATGGTAACTTTTCAAAATGACGTAGCTATATAAAGAACCAATCATATTATTTCTTTAGAACGTAACATAGATGGTGCTACTAACAGTTAAACGTCATCAACAAAGCCAGGATATGACATCACAAAAATGGCTGTACTTCCTATATACAGTAATCGTTATTGTGAATACTACTTTCTTGATTTATTTCCGATTTTAAGAAGTTAAATGTACTTTTAAAAACAAAACGTTGATTTTTAATCGTGTTTTAGACTTTATACATTCGAAATATTTATAATACAAATTTGATAACAATTTCTTTCCGAATTGTTAAACATTAATGAAACCTGTGTGTTTATATAAATATATTCTATTTTCAAGCTTCGGAAAACAACGTATATTATATTAATATAATTTTATCGAAAATTTATATTTGTACAAACAAGTTATATATCAAAAATATATTAATGATATTAAATAATAATAATGAAAACATTTCAAAATAACTAATATACA